>PISX010003748.1:0-132511 GCA_004024625.1 Mellivora capensis | reverse complement strand
AAAAGTAAAGAAAAGAATGATCTAAACTAAAGTGAAATTTAAAAAAATATATAAAAAATAGAAAAGCAAAGAAAAACATGGGTATATGCATCAAAAAGTTCAGGTTAGAAGGTTATTATGGAATTTGATGTACTGGACGTCTCACTGTGATGGTAAATAGGCTAAAAAAATCTATTTAACAAAATAAAAAAGATTAAAAGAAATTTTTTTTAAATGAACCAGAATAATGGGAAGGAATTAAGATTTAAACATATCTATGAAGTAGTACTGATTGTTGTCTTCTTGGGGGGTTGGCTTTCTGGGGGAGGGGCCTGCCATGTGGGTTTTCAGGCGGTGTTTCCTGAGTTAAGTCCTCCCACCCCCCTCTAGGGGGTGGGCTCTGAGGAAACCGGGCCTTTAGGCTTTTGTTCTCTGGAGGTTTTTATGTCTGTTCCTTTGTTTTCTCTCCCCCCTTGGCAGCTCCGGATGGTTCTTGGAGGTTTAGAGGAAAGCAAACTGCACCCAGACCTCCCTCCCAGAGAGAACCCCCAGTCCGTTCCCCTCTGGGTGCTGCAGAGCAGGTTCCCAGCCGCGATCTCTGGGGACACCTGTGTGTCCTGCTTGTACTCAAAACCACAAGCGGCAGCTGTCTGGGCAACTCCAGACCCCCAGAGAGGTTCCAAGCGGGAAGGCACACAGAGATTTTCCCGCTGTCCCGAGCTGGGAGCAATCAGACTTTCTGGGTCCTAGAGAGCCCCCACTGGTGCCCGCGAGCCTCTCTCAGGGGAGGGGGTCGAGCGCGTCTCAGGCTCTGCTATCGCGGCGCGGCACACTTGTGGGGACTGCAAAAGTCTGTTTCTGCTCCGGGAGAGTCCCAGCCCCTGCCACACGCCAAACGCCCTTAGGAGGTCTCCTCGCAGCTCAGCGACCAGGACCTGGTTTCTCCGCTGTACTTTCTCTGGCTCAGCGCCAGCCGTGTCTGCCCTCCATGGGGGACTTAAGCCCCTGTCCCTAACAGTTCCAATTCCCACAATTTCACCCTATGATCTTTTCTCTTTTTGAGTGCTTTTTATCGGTCTTCAAGTTAATGCTGGTCCCCAGTCTTAGGGGACTCTCGTATTGGGGTATTACTTCCCAATGTATCTCCTCTGGTGGCTCCCTCCACTTTTGTTTATCTTCCAATACCAGTCCGGTGTTCCCGCTGGGCTTTACCTGCCCACTGGCGTCTTCTGCCCCTGTAGAGATCCTGACATCCCACTGGCATCTTCTGCCCCCGTAGAGATCCTGACGAGTAGAATTTTGATCTCAGGCTGATTTCATGAGTGATCGGAGTTCCTTGGTAGGTAATCAGCTCACTTTAGGGGACAGGTTGAACCAGAGCATCCTCCTAGTTCCCCGCCATCTTGTCTCCCCCTGGTTATATCTGTCTTAATAATTTAAATGAAATTTGATTTCAAAACAATTCATTTTAGAAATGATTTTTGGAAATATTTTTTTAAATGTATGTGTATGTATAGTAAGCAAAAATCTTTTTAAATGGGGGTAACGGACATACAGATGACTTGAACAGCTTCTGTCTTGGTCACTTATGGATGTATGTATGGCAAATGTACAAATATAGTATTCCAATAGTAATTAAGATAAAGCAAAAAAAAAACAAAAACCTGAACACTTGTACAAGAAATAGTTTGTATTGCTTGAGAAATCTTGCTGAAGTTTCTGATTGCACAGACCTGGGGATCATTTTATCATGGTTTGATATTTGATACACAATATGATTACCAAAATTTGAGAAACAGCAAGAATATTTACAGGTTGGAGAAAGTTCTTCCATAGATATATATTCTTTATGTAGCAAAACATTTCTGAAAAATACAAGACCATTTCAAAACTAGTTTTGTCTCAGAAAAATGACCAAAGATTTTCATGAACAGACTAAAGCAACCATCTACTAGTTTTAAAACAAGTTTCACCACCATGAAAACCTTAGTTAAAGGCTTATAAGGTGATAAATCAGATATGTGAATGCTAATAGGCTTTAAAGGGATAGTTACAGATGGTAATGGGAGAATTTTGCTTCATATATATATATATATATATATATATATATATATATGGAAGCAAACATATTAAATATAACCAAAAAATGAAATACTGACTCTTAATTTGAGATTTTAAACTCTTCTGCAAAGATGAATTAGCTTTTATAAATACTGAAAGATAGATCTTTTATTCTTAAATTCCACCGTTAGATCAATATTTTTAGTCTTTGAGTTTAGTGCCTACAGTCTATTCTAATTTTTGCCAATTAAAACCACAATGAAGGGGCACCTGGGTGGCTCAGTGGGTTAAAGCCTCTGCCTTCGGCTCAGGTGTGATCTCAGGGTCCTGGGATCAAGCCCTGCTTCCGGCTCTCTGCTCAGCAGGAAGCCTGCTTCCCTTCCTCTCTCTCTGCCTGCCTCTCTTCCTACTTGTGTTCTCTGTCTGTCAAATGAATAAATAAAGTCTTAAAAATAAATAAATAAAATAAAACCACAATGAAATGTTACCTCATATTTATGGATGACTATAACTAAAAAAATAACAACTATTAGAGATGATGTAGGGAAACTAGAACACTTGTACACTGTCAGTGAGATTACAACATGCTGTAGTCAGATGGAAAACAGTACAGGTTTTCCTCAAAAAATTAAAAATATAACTATCACATGATCCAGCAACCTTACTTTGGGGTATATCTGAAATAAATGAAATCAGAATGTTGAAGATATATCTGTATTCCCATGTTCATTGAAGCATTATCTATAATTGAATATAAGAAAGAAAACTAAAGCTCCATTGACATATCAATAGCAAAAGAGAATGTGGTACATACAATGAAATATTTTTCAGCCTTAGAAAAAGGTAAATCTTGTCATTTGCAACAACATGGATGAACCATAGAGGACATTATACTAAGTGCAGTAAGCCAGTCACAGAAGGCAAATATTACAAGATTCTACTTCTATGCAGTATCTAAAATAATCAAACTCATAAATGCAGAGGGTAGAATGATAGTTTCCAGGGTCTAAAAGAAAGAGGAAATGTGATGTTGTTGACCAATAAGTAGAAAGTTCCAGTTATGCAAGATGAATACATTCTAGAGATCTGCTGTAGAACATAGTAATTTGTAAGTGTGCAATAAGATATTGTTAAATTCAGCAATATCTTATTGCACACTTACAAATTAAGAGGATATATTTCATGTGAAGTGTTCTCACCATAATAAAAACACCATCTCTGAAAAACATATTTATCACAAATTTCCATAAAGTGTTTTCTAGAAATATTTTGATTATTAAATACCTTGTTATAATTTTCAAAGTTGTCATCTTTCCAATTTCTTGGTCCATTTAAATCTCAACAGTTATGCAAAAGATTGACATGAACTAAGATACCATAGAAATTTTATTGAACCCTATAAATTTTATTAGGGAAGCACTTTTGGAGTAAAAGTTGTCTCAGCACTTTCATTTCCATCCCCATTTTCAACATCTGTAAAACTTAAGAACTCTTCCTTACTATTCAGTGTCTTATGCCTGAAACAAATCTCATGTCATATCTTACCTCTGGTATTGTTTCACCTATGGGGGAGCAAAAATGGTAACTAAATGTGCTTTGATTTTCCATATAAATCGCTTTCTATGTACATTAAATCATGTGATACAGCATGCAGTTAATCAAAGCTTTTTCCTAATACACTTGGAAGAATTTGTTTTCTATGCTGTTGAGAAATCCACATCAAACACTTGACTTTCTTGGATGTACAATAGAGACTAACACATTCCAATAACCTAGTAGTTCAGAATCATTCCATCTTTCATTTTTATATACATACAGTACAGGTGGTAAAAGTCTGAGAAATTAGATTCTGTACTGTTAGAGTACATATACATGAGTACAATTTAAAGACTACACAAAGAGGGGCTCCTGGGTGGCTTAATCATTAAGCGTCTGCCTTCTGCTCAGGTCATGATCCCAGGGTCCTTGGGCTCCCTGCTCAGTGGGAAGCCTGCTTCTCCCTCTCCCACTCCCCCTGCTTGTGTTACCTCTCTTGCTTTATCTATCTCTGTCAAATAAATAAATAAAATCTTGAAAAGAAGACTACATAAAGAAATAAAAATTCTCATAAAAAGATAAAAAACCCTTGTAGTTAAAGGTATAATACCAATAAATTGGTTTTCTATTTAGAGCAATACATGACCTAAAAATATTGTTTTCTTGGTGCTAGGTGGATTTCCTTTGTCTCATGTTTATGAGTTTGGGTGCACCATTTTATGTCCAGGGCTGCCTAATACAAGAAAAACATGTTGTTCCCTCTGAAATTATATGATTTTACTTAATGTTATTTTATCCAAAAAACTTTACCTGACCATTCTAAATTAATTATTAGTCACCACAATCATTTGCTGTCTCCTTACCAAGTCCAATTTTTAAAAAATAGTACTTATCATCAGCATAAATATCAAATATTTGTTAGTTTAGAATTTGTTTCCTTCAGTAAGCAGTAAATTCAAAGAAAGAAGAAATATTTCCTGTTTTGTTCAGTGTTGTATTTTCAGGACCTAGAACAGAATAAATGACATTATCTGTTATATCGCATTCAAAGTCACTGTTGAGCACATTTTAGGTCAGGCAAATCAACAGAGACTATGAAGATGGATAAAGTATAGCTCATATAATTCAATAGTGCACTATTAACAACTATGGGGAAAATCCCATATACAAATAATGACAACATAACTTAACTAGGACTTTTAAATACTTATCAACATATTTAAGAAGTATCAAGCATCATTGTTTGTGACCCTGTGCTAAGCTCTGAAAAATACTGACATGAGTCCTTCCCACATGTTTATAGATTGTAAGTGGAGGTGGACAAAATCTAAGTAAATAAATAAATAAATGCAATTAGGGAAACAGATGGTTAAAAATATTGAGTAAAGAGGTGGTATTGATTATAGCAACAATAGAGTTGGCTCTTTTTAAAGGAGAATATTAATAACTAGAGATCAAAATGATATAAAGAATATATTCATATTGGGGAAAGAGAACTCTAGGTAGATGTAGTAGCATATTCGAAAGCCCTAATGTGGGAAATACTTGGAATATTCAGAATTCTTTATAAAGACATTGCAACTGAAAAGTATGAAGTGGGAGAGGAAAGAGTAGATTTGGAAAGCACAGAGGTATCAGCTCATAAAGAGGTCTCATGATTACTAAGTTGATTCATTTTATTTTATATACAGTTGGGAGTTCACTAAGAGTTTATAAAAAATATAAAGCCACATTTTAAAAAGTTCATGCTAACTTACATATGCAAAACAGATTGGAATGGGAAAGACAGATGCAGAGATAATTTACAAGGCAGTTAGGACGTTCCAAGTGAGAAACAGGGGTTGCCTGAATCTGAATGGTGGTCAGATGGTAAGAAACAATTCCCCATGGATTTCTCCTATTTCTGCCCTTCTTGTATTGGCTTTTGTTCTGGATTTTCTTTTCAAATGTTTTTGTATAGGAGACAACTTGGGAGGATGGAGGTAGTGTTCTTTAGGACAGAGGGAAAGATTTGGTTGCAAGAGTAAAAGAGAAGCCCAACTTATACAGAAAGAAAAAAAAATCTAGAGATCTTCATAGAATCCTTCTCAAGTATTCAGTTGAGTAATGCTCAGTGCACGAATGTGAAGAAACTATTAGAAGAGAGAGAAAGAAACCCATGAAAAAATTGAAAGGAACAGTGTCTGAAGCTCACAGGAGAATGAGCACATTACCAGGTTCCATCAGCCAGCCTGGAAATCATTATTCTACAATGGGGAGAAATGACAATCAATTGAAACTGACCAAAAAATGAAACAGATGATAGAATCTGTGGACAAGGACACTATAAAACAGTTTGAGAACTGTATTCCATATTAAAAAAAGGAATTATTGATTTATTTTGAGAGAGAGAGAAAAGGAGTGCACTCACGCATAAGCAGGGGAAAAATAATCTTCATGCAGACTCCCTGCTCAGCAGTAGCCCAACACAGGCTCAGTCCCATGGCCCATGAGATCATGACCTGAGCCAAAACCAAGAGTTGGTCGCTCAGTGTAATGAGCCACCCAGGTACCCCTGTATTCCACATTTTAGAGAAACTAGAATATATTTTGAACATCTAAAGACAGAAATTACAAAAAATCCAAATTTAATTTCTATAAAACAACATGTTATATAAAAAATGTACTGTATAAGAGTGAGATGTTAGACATTACAGAAAAAAAGATTAGCAGTGATATTGAAAACATAGCAATAAACACTACCCAAAATAAAAAGAGAGAAATAAAACATTTTAGAAGAAAGTGAAAAGAGTTTCAGTGATGTGTGGGAGAGAACAGAAAGTGGCCAAATATTTATGAATCAGAGTCCTCAGAGGGAGGAAATGGTGAAAATATTTAAAGAAATAATAATCCCTTTCTCCAGAATTCACGACAGCTATAAACCCATCAATCCAAGAAGCTCACCAAACCAAAGCAAGGAGATCATGAAGAAAAGTACAAGGCAAAGAATAGCACTTCCCATTTCCTCCTCTCCCCAACCCCCTGCAACCACCATTCTACTTTCTGCTTGACTATGTTTGACTATTTTAAATACCTCATGTAAGTGAAATCATGAAGTATTTGGCTTCTGTGATTGATTTAGTTTACTTAGCAAAATTTCCTTCAGGTTCATCCATCTTGTTGCAAATGACAAGCTTTCTTTATTTTTTAAAGCTGAATAAGATTCCATTGTACTTATATATCACATTCTCTTTATTCTAAATCTCAATAGAGACTTAGATTACTTCCATATGTTGGCTATTGTGATTAAGACAGCAGTAGTTATGGGAGTGCAGTTATCTCTTCAAGATCCTGATTTTGATGATTTTGGACATAACCAGAGTGGGATTGATGAATCATGTAGTGGTTCAATTTTCAATTTTTTGAGGAACCTCCATACTATTTTCCACAATGGCTGCACCATTTTGCATTCCTACCAACAGTGCACAAATGTTATGTTTCCTCTACATCCTCACCAACACTTGCTCTCTCTTTCTCTCTTTCTTTTTCAAATGGCCATCCTAACAGGTGTGAGGTAATACATTACCGTGACTTTGATTAGCATTCCCCTGATGAATAGTGAGATTAAGCATCTTTTCATACACTTTTTGGCCTTTCTCATTTTTTTCTTTAGAAAATGTCTATTCAAGTTTATTTAGTCTATTTCATTTCTGAGATACCATAAGACTCTGATTCTAGCACTATTAGAGCATTTATCATAGTAATTTATAAGAATTCGATGACATGACTCTTTTTTTAATTTAAATTCGATTTACTTATCATATAGTATATTATTAGTTTCAGGGGTAGAATTTAGTATTCATCAGTTGCATATAACATACCTCATTATGTCAAGTGCCCTCCTTAATTCCCATCACTTAGGGACCCCATCTCCGTACCCACCTCTTTTCCAGCAACCCTCAGTTTGTTCCCCATAGTTAAGAGTCTCTAATGGTTTACCTCCCTCTCTGTATTTATCTTATTTGGCTTGATGACATGAATCTTTTTTCAACTGTGAGTTCCTCAGGATCAGATTCTGTATCACAGACACCTTTGTATTTCCAGTGCCTGTTCACTGCCTGACACAAAGCAAACGGCCAATAAAAATGTGCTGAGCTAATGAACAAATAAAACTGATTATGAGTGTGATTTATATGTATCTAAGGGTAACCTAATATCATGTATAAGCTACTGATATTTTATTTCCTGAATATTCAGTAATACCTTAATAATGACCAGTGAAAACTTCATTTGTTCTCATGATAACAAAATGATTACATACTACTTGACATTTTTTTCTGTTTTTGTATGTAAAAGTCTATTTGACACCATTATTTTAAATATTCACATAAGTTGCTTTTAGAATTAGTTTGATTTAACCAGTGGCATTAACTTTGCTGCCAGGTATCCTAAATTATGTGACAAGTTAATTTTAAACACAGAACTGTCAATCTTTCTAAATGAAGTTTAGGATCAAGGAGTGTGGGAAGGGTCAATCCAGTGGATTTGCTTTGAGGTAGGGAACTGCCTGTGGGGAACTAATTAAAGAGAAAAGATTTTCAACCTCTTCCCCCTTCATTCTTCAGCCCATTCCACGTTAAGCTTGGGGCATCCTCATGTCTTTCATGGATAGTGTAATAAGCAGGGTTTTGAGACTTAAACACTCTGTTCTAGTAGCATCTACTGACCGTGTGACCTTAAAGAAAGTATTGCAACCTTATGAACTGCAGTTACCACTTTTTAAAAGCAAATAAGTTTCTCACAGTATTTTTTTTGGGGGGGGGATGGAAATGAATGAAATAGAACATATAACATACACTGCATAAAATGGCACTCATAAATATACTTTTTTTTAAAGATTTTATTTATTTATTTGACAGAGAAATCACAAGTAGGCAGAGAGGCAGACAGAGAGAGAGGAAGGGAAGCAGGCTCCCTGCTGAGCAGAGAGCCCAATGCGGGGCTCTATCCCAGGACCCTGGGATCATGACCTGAGCCGAAGGGAGAGGCTTTAACCCACTGAGCCACCCAGGCAACCCCAGAAATATACTTCTTAATTTTGTTTGATCTCCTTTAAAAAAAGAAGTTAAATATTCCTGAAATAGATAAGATAAATTATTGGTAAAAGATTAAAACTGTAAAAATCTATATTTAAAATATTAATATAAAAGTCAAATGATCCATATCTACTATAGAGAGTTCTAGAAAGCCTTTGGTTTAAATTAAAAGTAAATAAAAAAATTTTTTTAGAAATCCAAAGTAGTACACATTGAGAATCATTTCATCAAGCATTCCTCAAAAAGACTAAAAAAAAAGAAGTTTTTCTGGAGATAGTTCAGATACTTTATTAAAAAAAATCTTAAAGTCAGAAAACTCAATTCTCACCTTTAGTTCTCACTGAAAATTTGTATGTTTGATTGAAGCAGTCTCCTATTTTTACCATTTTTGTGAAGGGCAGAACTAGAAAAGCAAAAAGTATTAACAGTTTGTCTTTCAGAGAAAGCTTCAGCAATTTACCTTATATCCTTCAAGTAGCTGTCTGAAAGATGTCCCAGATGGATATGTATGTATGTGTATCTATGCATGAATATATATGTACATGCAATATGTATGTCAATATATAGAAACACTATTTTATACACAGTATTTTATGTATTTATTTATTTTTTCTTTAGAACACTAATACAGTGAGGTGGGCATGAAAACTTGTATCAGTACGTTTAAAATGGTTTTCATGGTAGTTGATAAACTGTCATTTTGGACTTAGCTGGGGAATTCTGACTCTAACAGCTTTCAGGCAAAATTAAAAGCCTAGGTTTTCTTTAATGCACACAACTCAGCTAATTGTTTAAGAATGAGTTTTCTTAGTTGATGATAATTGACTTCCTATCAAGTAGTAATATTTGAAAAGCCTGCAAATGATTACTATATCTCAACACTTTTTTGCCGATAATTTTAATGTGTGGAAATTGGTTGATAATCAGTCTGACAGAGCTTTCAACTTAAGGTTGGTGATATAGGCTATCCTGATTAGTATTCTGCTCCTCTCGTTGTTTCAAAATAGTTTATACTCAAACATTCATTTTTGAATGAGGACTATGACAATTTAATTAAAGTTTAAACTCTAATAGCTGTTGAAGATCATACATAATCCAATTACTTTTTATTCAATTAATTTAATAGCAAACCACTTTGCGATAATTACTGCTAATCCTTTGATTTTTTTTTCTCAGCTGTTTATCAATGGCCTGTGAGATATCTTACAGGAAATCATATTGGGACATAATTATCAGTAGTCCCAGCTAGAATTAATGACTAAATAATATTTAATTACCATGAATTCTCTACCTCTACAATAGTTGGAAAAAGAAATAGCAATAATGTAGTAAAGAGACTTGCATTTAGTTTAACTTAAAAGATTTGGGATTTTTTGATTTAACAACACAACAAGTCCAACTTCAAAACCAGTGAAAATGGACCTAAAATAGCATGTCAAGATGAGGTGATGTAACACCTAACACCTCACAGATAGACAAATTGGGTAGGGAAAGCCAAAGAAAAAGCTTTCCCTATTCACATAGCACATTTTGAAATTTTATGTATACAAAAAAGATGCAGTCTTACTTTATTTCCCCTTTGTTTTATTTTTAATGAAATTCATAACAGTTCCAGGTCTAAGAGTAATTTTAATTTTAAAAGTTATACTATGCACTAATAACCACTGTTAGATGTTGATACATTTCCTTCCAGTCTCTGTGCACATGTTTATTATGATTTAAAAGAATTGAGGTTATGCATTAATTTACAATGCTATCTTGCTTTTTTTGCTTGTTGTCAAAAATATTTACACCAACATATATTCCTCCACAATATCTTAATAGCTGCATAAAATTTCATTTTACAGTGATGTTACCAATCTTTTACTTTTGTGAACATTAGACTGTTTCAAAATGTTTTTACTCATAAAAAAAGTCACTGTTCCTCTGCATATGTTTTGTGTATATTGTTATTTTTTTTCTTGACCTTAGGACTACTGTGTGAAAGACTGTATTTTTTTTCTTTTTTTTTTAAATTTCTTTTCACTGTAACAGTATTCATTGTTTTTGCACCACACCCAATGTTCCATGCAATACGTGCCCTCCTTAATACCCACCCCCTCACCCCTTCAAAACCCCTCAGGTTGTTTTTCAGAGTCCATAGTCTCTCACGGTTCACCTCCCCTTCCAATTTCCCTCAACTCCCTTCTCCTCTCCATCTCCTCATGTCCTCTATGTTATTTGTTATGCTCCACAAATAAGTGAAACCATATGATAATTGACTCTCTCTGCTTGACTTATTTCACTCAGCATAATCTCCCCCAGACCCGTCCATGTTGCTACAAAAGTTGGGTATTCATCCTTTCTGATGGAGGCATCATACTCCATAGTGTATATGGACCACATCTTCCTTATCCATTCGTCCATTGAAGGGCATCTTGGTTCTTTCCACAGTTTGGTGACCGTGGCCATTGCTGCTATAAATATTGGGGTACAGATGGCCCTTCTTTTCACCACATCTGTATCTTTGGGGTAAATACCCAGTAGTTCAATTGCAGGGTCATAGGGAAGCTCTATTTTTAATTTCTTAAGGAATCTCCACACTGTTCTCCAAAGTGGCTGCACCAACTTGCATTCCCACAAACAGGGTAAGAGGGTTCCCCTTTCTCCACATCCTCTCCAACACATGTTGTTTCCTGTCTTGCTAATTTTGGCCATTCTAACTGGTGTAAGGTAGTATCTCAATGTGGTTTTAATTTGAATCTCCCTGATGGCTAGTGATGATGAACATTTTTTCATGTGTCTGAGAGCCATTTGTATGTCTTCATTGGAGCAGTGTCTGTTCATATCTTCTGCCCATTTCTTGACATGATTATCTGTTTTGTGTGTGTTGAGTTTGAGAAGTTCTTTACAGATCCTGGATATCAACCTTTTGTCTATACTGTCATTTGCAAATATCTTCTCCCATTCCATGGGTTGCCTCTTTGTTTTGTTGGCTGTTTCCTTTGCTGTGCAGAAGCTTTTGATCTTGATGAAGTTCCAAAAGTTCATTTTCGCTTTTGTTTCCTTTGCCTTTGGAGACATATCTTTTTTTTTTTAATTTTTTAAAAAATTTCATTTCTTTTCAGCGTAACAGAATTCATAGTTTTACACCACACTCAGTGCTCTATGCAATGCATGCCCTCCATAATACCCACCAGGTGGAGACATATCTTGAAAGAAGTTGCTGTGGCTGATATCAAAGAGGTTACTGCCTATGTTCTCATCTAGGATTTTGATGGATTCCTGCCTCACATTGAGGTCCTTTATCCATTTCGAGTTTATCTTTGTGTATGGTGTAAGAGAATGGTCGAGTTTCATTTTTCTACATAAAGCTGTTCAATTTTCCCAGCACCATTAATTGAAGAGACTGTCTTTTTTCCACTGTATATTTTTGTCCTGCTTTGTCGAAGATTATTTGACCATAGAGTTGAGGGTCCATATCTGGGCTCTCTACTCTGTTCCACTGGTCTATGTGTCTGTTTTGATGCCAGTACCATGCTGTCTTGGTGATCACAGCTTTGTAGTAAAGCTTGAAATCAGGTAACGTGATGCCGCCAGTTTTATTTTTGTTTTTCAACATTTCCTTAGTAATTCGTGGTCTCTTCTGATTCCATACAAATTTTAGGATTATTTGCTCCAGCTCTTTGAAAAATACCGGTGGAATTTTGATTGGAATGGCATTAAAACTATAGATTGCTCTAGGTAGTACAGACATTTTAACAATGTTTATTCTTCTGATCCAAGAGCATGGAATGGTCTTCCATCTTTTTGAAAGACTGTATTTTAAAACTTTTAGCATATATTGAAAATTAACATTTGGAAATGTTCCAAGGTACACTCCCATTGTATTGTATGAGAGGCCAAAGATGTAAATATTAGTCATAAATTTTATGTCTAACAGTAATTTCTATTAGTATATTCCATGACATTAGCATTAACACAATGACTGTATTTGCTGTATTCCTAGTGCCTGTGTGCTTATATAACAAAACAATTGAATTCTATCTTTGTATAACATTATTTTGGGAAATATTTCTTCAAAAATCTTAGGCTAAGTTTTGTTATAGTTATGACACTGAGCACCAAATCTTGAATGCTTACACAATATTTACTTCTGCTAAGTCTGTTCAATATCTACTTAACTCCAGAGCTAAGCTGACAGAACATCCCATATCTAGAATATTGTCAGGCTCATAACTGAAGGAAGAGATATCGTGATACCATGCCATGACTCTTAAGGCTTCCACTTGGCATTTTCACATGACACTTGCCCATATGTTCATGTATAAAGTTAGTAATCTGCCTAAGCCTCATTTCTATGAGCTTATAAATATAATTCTCCCATAGGAAATATCCAAATATAATGAAGAGTAAATATTTTGGCAATACTATAATCTAGCACATGTAGTCCATAGAATCTGATGAAAACTTTAGTATTATTTACTTCAATGTCTAAACCATTTAAATAAATGGATCCAATGGTTGACAGCTTATCAAATAGACCAACTGAATGGAAATGGTAAGCCTCTGCCTTCGGCTCAGGTCATGATCTCATGGTCCTGGGATAGAGCCCCGCATTGGGCTCTCTGCTCAGCCGGGAGCCTGCTTTCCACCCCTCTGCCTGCCTCTGCCTCCTTGTGATTTATGTCTGTCAAATAAATAAATAAAATCTAAAAAAAAAAAAAGAAGAAGAAGAAGAAACAACCCTGGTTTCTTCTGTGATATGTATCTAAATTAGGAATTTTCACAAAAATGTATTACAATTATATTTCATTCTAAAAGAAAGGGGAATCAGAGGTGCCTGGGTGGCTCAGTTTGGTTAAGCGTCTGTCTGCCTTTGGCTCAGGTCATGATCCCCAGAGTCCTGAGATTGAGGCCTACATGGGGCTCCCTGCTTAGCTGGAAGCCTGATTCTCCCTCTCCCTCTGCCCCTCCCTCCTGCTCATGCTCTTTCTCTCAAATAAATAAATAAAATCTAAAAGGGAAAAGAAAAAAATCATATTAACAATGTTTCTTATATGTAATGCCTGCTTTGATTTAAAAAAAAATTAGTTTTTTAAAGTAATGAACCAAACCCAGACCTATATATATATTAACACACACATATACATACACATATCATAGATATACGTATACATAAAATTTTCTTGTTCTATATATCTGACTTTTTAAAAAGAATTTATTTCTCTATCTATTTATCTATCTATTTATTTACATATTTACTTTAGAGAGATAGAGAGTAGACAAGAGCTGGGGAGGGATGGAATCTCAAGCAGACTATGTGCCCAGTGCAGAGCCCTACATGGGGCTTGACCTCACAAGCATGAGATCATGACTTGAGCAAAAACCAAGACTCAGATACCTAACTAATTGAGCTACTCAGGTGTCCCTAATATATCTGACTTCTTAATATAAACAGGCACCAATGACAATTTTAGTCCTCCTAAGTCTTATTAGTAAGTGAATATGAGAAATATATACCGCTTTTGATGAAAGAACCCTAGAAGAGGAAATAAGTAAGAAAGTAGCCCTACTTCTGATGGGCAGAGGTAAGGCTATTGAAAAAGGAATTGTAAGAGTATTAAGACCACTAAGTTGGGTCTAAAGTGGCTGTCTTACTACATTCTACTTAGACAGCGGATGTTCTGATGCCAAACACAACTTTCTCAGCACTCCCCAAACAGAAGCCTTGATGGAAATTCTACTCAGCTGAATCAGGATCCATGGATACTATGATCTATTTTCAATTACTACTAGCCTAGACAAATATAAGAGAGTTAGTATTCAGCAACCAGATATAGCACCAATTTTTCCCTCTTATGAGGCTCTAAGCTACATGTTTCCACATCACGATCATGTTCCTGACAAGAAAACTCTATGTCTAATTGTGCTAACAAATTCTAACACATGATAAACCACCTAAGGGAAATAAGCTGGCAACTGAAGATTGAGAAGTTGAATCCTGTAGAATAAAGAAGTGGTGATCACAGCATAACAAATAGAGAAGTTCAATCGCTATGCTATACACCTGAAACTAATGTAACATTGTATGTCAACTATACCCACATTAAAAAAAATTAAAAAGAAGTGTGTTATCTGGACATGACAGCAATATAGTATGTTATTCTACTGAAGAAATAATTTGACTAAGCTACCTAGATACTATGCCATGGTTACCTTTCCATGCTTTGCAGGAAAATGAATACCATTTTTAGGCAAGAATATGTGAATCCCTTTGATTTACAACCAAAGACACACTAGCTGGTCAGGTTTAGACTAACTGGTTGACCAGTAATGTAACTCAGATTCTATCTTGCTAGTCACTGTTTTCTTATGTCACTCAATCCCAACATTCCTCATTCTTCTTAGTCTACCAATTTCCTAACTTCAGAATTCTCTGTGTCTCAATTTTGATAACCTTGAAAACTTTGGAAACTTTGGGGAGAGTTTCCTGAATTTATTACGGTTCTTTAAAAGCAAACTTTAATCCATGTTAATGTCACCACAGTGTATGAATAAACTGGTGGCCTCTCATCTTCATCATGATTTATGAAATCTACTTCCTTGAAATTTATACTAGGTCAAATCAGAAATATTTATCTGAAATGTTATCATTTATCATTATTCTTGATTTTTAATGGTATGTTATTTTTGGGAAATACACATGCAACACTAACCTTAATCACCCTCTGGCTCTTGATATAAGTAGCAACATTATCCTTCTTTCTAAGAGCTTCAAATATCCAATTTTTGATATAAGAATCAGTATAAAATAATAATGTTTACAGATCATTTTCTATTTTATTTCAGCTAAGATTCTAGCACTGAACATATTATTTTTGTTTGTTTATTATTTCTAAAGACTTCTATTTGGACATGGTGGATATTTTAATCTGTTCAGTCCACTAAAAAGAACAGTACAGAATGAGTGGCTTAAAAACAACAGAAATCTATTGTCACAGTTCTTGAGGTTAGAAGTTGCTATTAGGGTGTCAGGATTGTCCAATGAGTGCACTCTTCTGGCTTGCAGACTTCTAGTTGTATCCTAGAGAGCCTTCTTAAGGATGTTAGTCCTATTCATAAAGGCTTACCCTCTTGACTTAATTACCTTACAAAGGCCCCACCTTCTAACACCACCACATTGGGTATTAGAATTTCAGCACATGAATTTTGGGGGACCACATTTAGACTATGGCAGTGGATATATATAGGCATTATAGAAGATTGAAATGTAGGTCTTTCATTGTTGTTGAAAGAATGAACTTTGTAAACACAACTTCTGAGCACTTTAAGAGCATTATCTTATTTTATTCTCAGAATAAACATCTGAATAAAGTGTTTATATTATCCTCATTTTTCAGATATGGAAATAAAATTTCAAATACATTAAATATTACTTGCAGCAGAACTGGGACATACTAGTCAATCAGTCTGATGTCAGAAAGTGCTCTTAATAACTATATAACATCACTTTTTGTACATGTTAGGGGATTTTTATAGTCAATCTATTTTTTTTCATCCTCAATGTATCCCAAGTACCTAAATGCACACAAGTTCAAGAATTAAGTTTTAAACATATTATTTTCTAGGATCAATTACATACCATATGGGGTTTGAACATTGTGTGCAATTCTAGCAAGTATTTTTTTTTAAGATTTATTTATTTATTTTAGAGGGAGAGAGTGCAAGAATGTGGGCCGGGAGTGGGGCAGAGCGAGAGGGAGAGAGAGAATCCTAAAGCAGACTGCCAGCTGAGTGCAGAGCCCAGTGCATGGCTCAATAAAAAGACTGTGAGATCATGACCAAAAACTGAAATCAAAAGCCATTCTGCATAACTGCTTGAGATTTATCAAGTTATTTACAGAGGTGCATGCACATTTATCAGGAGCGAAGGACTGATGGGAAAAAAGCTCCTCTAGGCTCAGTATAAATGACTCAAGAATAGAGATGTAAGTACCATTTCCAGATGTATCATTTCATTTTCATGTTTCAAAATACACAAATACCATTCTTGGTAGTGCAAATGGAAAGTAAAATTGCATGATGCAAATGGAAAGTGTAGGTTTTTGAAAGCAGAATTGTATGAATTTTTAATCCATGACATTCACTACCAGCTATGTACCATGGGGCACCTCATTCAATATTTTTAGGCTTCAATTCCCTCAGCAGAATGAAAATTGAAATACCTACATCAGAGATTATATTAAGGATTAAAGAAAAATATTGTATTAAGGATTAAACAAATATATAGACCCTTATGCATAGTAAGAAATATGCATTAGTTTTTGTACATTTTTGAAAATCTAATGGACCACAGTGTGATTTTTCTATTGAAACTTATCTTCATGCAGAAAAAAGTTTGAAGTAAAGTGACTTAATGTTAAATTTGTCTTTTACTTGAGTACAACTTCCTCTCACTTTTCTGAAGCATTATGAATGTTAATTCAACTTCGGTGCAAGGCAACTGCATAGAAACTAACATTTTTCCCTGAATGGTGGATCCAAGAAAGGATCATAGGCTTTTGGATTTTCATGACTTCCAACTATATTTAAGACATTTTAAAATAGGTTGCAAAGTGTCACTTACATATTAGTTTTGTACACATGGGGTAGCATGTCCACATGCAACACCACTCCCTCAGTAGGAATCATTTAGTTATTTGTCCTAATGATTTTAGACTTTATAAAATGACTTGATTTGACCAATGAAACAGAAGTGGAAGTGACATGGGTCTTGAGCAGGAGATTTAAAGGCTAACTCAAATCACCTTTTAGGTTTCCTCTGCAATGACAACCAACAAAATTCCAGAAGGAAGCTACTCACTTGTATTGGGTTCTGCAGAAAAGGAGATATGCAACAGCGCCTAAGCTAACCAATGACAGACATAGTAGAAAATAAATATTTGTTGTAGTAGTTCTTTACTATTTTGAGTTCACTGTTTAATATAGAAAAATCTAGCCTCTTCCTACTGATACAAATATGTGATATAAATTACAAAGTGAAATTAATGTAAAATACAAAACATGAAGTAGTTGTAAAGTACTGAAATTTAGACACTATTAAATATTTACTGGAGGGGGATGCCTGGGTGGCTCCCTCAGTTAAGCGTCTGACTCTTAATCGCAGCTCAGGTCTTGATCTCAGGGGTGTGAGTCCAAGCCCCGTGTTGGGATCCATGCTAGGCATGGAGCTTACTATACATACTAAATAAATAAATGTCATTTGTGTTGGGGCGCCTGGGTGGCTCAGTGGATTAAGCCGCTGCCTTCGGCTCAGGTCATGATGTCAGGGTCCTGGGATCGAGCCCCGCATTGGGCTCTCTGCTCAGCAGGGAGCCTGCTTCCCCCTCCCTCTCTGCCTGCCTCTCTGCCTACTTATGATCTCTCTCTCTGTCAAATAAATAAATAAAATCTTTAAAAAAAAAATATTTACCGGAGATGTCTACTAACGTAGATCAAATTACCCTACACCTAAAGGAGTTGGAGAAAGAACAGCAAAGAAAGCCTAAACCCAGTAGGAGAAAAGAAATAATATAGATCAGAGCAGAAATCAATGAAATAGAAACCAAAAGAACAGTAGAACAGATCAATGATACTACAAGCTGTTTCTCTGAAAGAATAAGACTAAAAACCCCTGGCCAGACTTATCAAAAAGAAAAGAGAAAGGACCCAAATAAATAAATTCATGAGTGACACAGAGAGATCATAATGAACACCAAAGAAATACAAACAATTATAAGAAAATATTATGAGCAACTGTATGCTAACAAATAAGACAATCTGGAAGAAATGGATGCATTCCTAGATACATATAAACTATAAAAACTGAACCAGGAAGAAACAGAAAACATGAACAGACCCATAACCAGCAAAGAAATTGAAGAACTAATCAAAAATCTCCCAAGAAACAAGGGCCCAGGCAGATGGCTTCCCAAGAGAATTCTACCAAACATTCAAAGAAGACTTAATGCCTATTCTTCTGAAACTATTCCAAAAAAATAGAAATGGAAGGAAAACTTCTAAACTCATTTTATGAGGTCAGTATTACCTTGATCCCAAAACCAAAGACCCATAAAAAAGAATTAGAGGCCAATATATCTGATGAACATGGATGCAAAAATTCTCATCAAAATATTAGCCAATACGATCCCACAGTACATTAAAAGGATTATTCACCACAACCAAGTGGGATTTATTACTGGGCAGCAAGGTGATTCAACATCCGCAATCAATCAGTGTGATACACTACATTAATAAAAGAAAGGACAAGAACCATATGATACTCCCAACAGATACAGAAGAAAGGATTTGACAAAGTACAGGATCCTTTCTTTATTAAAACACTTCACACTGTAGGGGTAGAGGGAACATACCTCAATATCATAAAAGCTTTCTATGAAAAACCCACAGTGAATATCATTCTCAATGGGGGAAAACTGAGAGCTTTTCCCCTAATGTCAGGAACACGGCAGGGATGTCCACTATCACTACTGCTGTTCAACATAGTATTAGAAGTCCTAGAAGCATTAGCAATCAGACAACAAAAAGAAATAAAAGGCATCCGAATCAGCAAAGAAGTCAAACTTTCACCCTGTGCAGATGATATGATACTTTATGTAAAAATCCCAAAGACTCCACACCAAAACTGCTAGAACTAATACAGGAATTCAGTAAAGTGACAGGATATAAAATCAATGCACAGAAATCAGTTGTATTTCTATACACCAATGAGACTGAAGAAAGATAAGCTAAGGAGTTGATCCCATTTACAACTGCATCTAAAACTGTAAGATATCTAGGAATAAATCTAACCAAAGAGGCAAAGAATCCATACTCAGAAAACTATAGAACACTCATGAAAGAAATTGAGAAAGACACAAAGAAATGGAAAAGCTTTCCATGCTCATGGATTGGAAGAACAATTATCGTTAAAATGTCTATACTACCTAAAGCAATATACACATTTAATGAAATCCCTACATTTTTCACAGAAATGGAACAAATAATCCTAAAATTTGTATAGAACCAGAAAAGACCCCAAAGAGCCAGAGGAATATTGAAAAAGAAAGCCAAAGTTGGTGGCATCACAGTTCTGGACATCAAGTTCTATTACAAAGCTGTAATCATCAAGGCAGTATGGGCAGTATGGTACTGGTGCCAAAACAGACATACAGATCAATGGAACTCAGAAGTAGTCCCTCAACTCTGTGGTCAACTAATCTTCAACAGAGCAGGAAAGAATATCCAATGGAAAAAAGACAGTCTCATCAACAAATGGTGAAAATTGGACAGCCACATGCAGAAGAATGAAACTGGACCTTTTCCTTATACCATGCACTAAAATAGACACAAAATGGATGAAAGATCTAAACTTGAGACAAAAATCCATCAAAATCCTTGAGGAGAACATAAACAGCAACCTCTTTGACCTCAGCCGCAGCACCTTCCTGGAAACATCACCAAAGGTAAGGGAAGCAAGGGCAAAAATGAATTATTGTGACTTTATCAAGATAAAAAGATTTTGCGCAGTAAAGGAAACAGTCAATAAAACCAAAAGACAACAGACAGAATGGAAGAAGATATTTGCAAATGACATATCAGATAAAAGGCTAGTATCCCAAACCATGAAGATGTTATCAAACTCAACACCCAAGGAACAAATAATCCAGTCAAGAAATGGGCAGAAGACAAGTACAGGCATTTCTCCAAAGAAGATATCCAAATGACTAGCAGACACATGAGAAAATGCTCAACGTCAGCTGGCATCAGGGAAATAAAAATAAAAACCACAATGAGATACCACCTCACAGCAGTCAGAATAGCTAAAATTAATAAATCAGGAACCAACAGATGTTGGCGAGGATGTGGAGAAAGGGGAACACTCCTTAGCTGTTGGTGGGAATGCAAGCTGGTGTAGCCACTTTGGAAAACAGTATGGAGGTTCCTCAAAAAGTTTAAAACAGAGCTACCCTATGACCTAGCAATTACACTACTGTGTATTTACTGTAGAGATATAAATGTAGTAATCTGAAGGGGCACCTGCACCCCAATATTTATAGGAGCAATGTCCATAATAGCCAAGCTATGGGAAGAGCACAGATGTCCATCAATAGATGGATAGATGAAGATGTGGTAAAATTACACAATCGAGTATTATGCAGCTATCAAAAATGAAATCTTGACATTTGCAATGAAGTGTATAGAACTAGAGGGTATTATGTAAGCGAAATAAGTCAATCAGAGAAAGGTAATTATCATATGATCTCACTGATATGTGAAATTTGAGAAAGAAGGCAGAGAATCATAGGGGAAGAGAGGAAAAAATGGAACCAGACAAACCCAGAGAGGGAAACAAACCATAAGAGAATCAATCTCAGGAAACAAAGTGAAGATTGCTGGAGTGGAAGGGGATTGGAGGATGGGGTGGCTGGGCACTGGACACTGGGGAGGGTATATGCTATGGTGAGTGCTGTGAATTGTGTAAGACTGATGAGTCACAGACCTGTATTCCTGAAACAAATGATGTATTATAAGTTAATTTAAAAAAAGATAAAATAGGCAAAATTAGTCCATAGTGATAGAAATGAAAACAGAGGTGAGACTCTACACCTACTGTAAAGGTTTAATAGATGTAATTATATTCTGATGATATTGAATGCTGGTGAAGATGCAGAATGACTCATACATTGCTCGTGCAAAATGGTACATCAACACACATACATAATGAAAGCACATAAAACTGGTAAAATGTGGGGGTGCCTGGGTGGCTCAATGGGTTAAAGCCTCTGCTTTCGGCTCAGGTCATGATCCCAGGGTCCTGGGATCAAGCCCCACATTGGGCTCTCGGCTCCGCGGAGAACCTGCTTCCTCCTCTCTCTCCCTGCCTGCCTCTCTTGCCAACTTGTAATCTCTGTCTGTCAAATAAATAAATAAAATCTTTAAAAAAACAAACAAACAAACAAACAAACAAACAAAAAACTGGTAAAATGTGACTGAAAAAGGTTGGTGCGCTGTACTGGTCACAATGATCTGATTCTGGTCTGTACTTCAGGGATGCAAGCCATTAACACTGGAGAGGCTGCATGAAGGGTGCACAGTACCTCCCTGGACACTAACTGTTTCCACAAAATTTTTTAAAGTTTTTAAAAAATAAACCACTTGTAACCCTGGTGGGGTGCTGAGTACATGGGTGTATACTAAGTTTGTGAAAATTCACAGAGCTAAACACTTAAGCTGTGCTCTTCTTCTGAGCATGTATTATGTAATACTTCAATAAAGAGGTTTTATAAAAAAAATAAATAAATAAAATAAAATAGACCAAGTCATATAATAGTCAACCTTGAAGTATCTGTTTAAATAAATAAATAATGCTATATATTTGGGTTGTGAATTTTTAATAATAAGTATTTATAAGGTACTTAAGGCTAGTTGAAACCTATTATTCTAAGTAGTATAAATACAACTCATAATTGTGCATTACTTAATTATTGAACAATTCACTGTGGGACAATTCAATGACTGGTTCATCAACATGGGGTATGAATTACCAAAATTGTGAATAAGTCAAGGCTAGATGTATTACAGATAAAATATGTATTTTTATGATTTTCCCCTAATATTTGGATCTTTACAAACAAAAGACACACTTGAGTATGAGTCTTAGTTCTGCACTTGGTTACCAGTTGCATAATACTATGAAATGTATTTCATTACCTCCTCAATTTCCTTAACAAAACAAATCTATCCAGTAGAATTTGTTAGTACTTGTAAGCTTTTGGCATTGTACTAAATTCTGGGTAGTCAATAGTAAATAAATCTAGGTCTTGTGTTGACCTCGGTGGACTTATAGTAGAAGAGACAGACAAAAATATAAGTAAATGAATAAATATTTAATTAAAATTTCATTCTTAGGAGATGATTTTTAAGTCAAGATATGAAGGGTGAGGAGCATGGAAAGAAAAGTGTGGAATAGTCCTTCAGGAAGATAAAACATCTAAGAAGGCCCTGAGAAGGAAAAGAACTTGTGATGCTCTACGTAAAGAATAGGGGCACAGATGGCCTATGCGTAGAAAAATATAATATGGTATCTGAGAGGTAGTTAAGATCTTCATAAGCTGGGGGCACCTGGGTGGTTCTGCTGGGTAAGCATCTGAGTCTTGATTTCAGCTCAGGTCATGGGTTATGGGATCAGCCCCCAGTTGGGGCTCTGCACTCAGCAGAGAGTCTGCTTGTCTCGCCCTCTGCTCCTCCATCCCCATTCATGTCCCCTCTCTATCTTTATCTCTTAAATAAATAAAAAAATCTTAAAAGGAATCCTCTTAAGCGATAACAAAGAGTTTGATTTTGGTTTAAACGCAATGGCATGACATTAAAAGGTGCTACGTAGAAGGAAATGGTATCTTTGGATTTGTGGGTTTTTTAAACTACTTTGAGTAAAATATCAAAGAAGTTGATGGGGAGGAAGGGTACATTGACCAGTCTTTACGATATTATAAGGCACAAACACACACAAATTCAGTGGCAAAATGCAAACACTTATTACTGGCTAATAGATCTCTGTGTTCGCTGGACAGCTGGAGTGGCTCTGCTTCTTCCTGCATATTGAGTTAAGATGTTCTACACATTTCACACTCTTGGGGTCTGTGTGTAGGAGTGTCAGGTATATGGGGAATGCATTTCCCATGGTGGGCCCAGAAGCTCCCAGAGAGGTCAACGAAAATAAGTTATTTTACTTAAGGCATAGGCTTGCATCAGATTATTTCATACTATATTCTATTAGCCATGGAATATCACATAGATAGACCAACATCAATGGTGTAGGTAAGTACACTCTATCCATAGAGGAGGGTTAGGAAAGAAGAGTGTCCATATGCGGCACTTATCTAGGTGAGGCTAAGTTTTGTTGCTTCTAATCTTTAGTGAACAGAAATTCAAACTCTGCAAGAGTGAAAAATGAACAGTAATAAATCTACCACAATACTTCAAGTTAGAGGTGGTAACAGTAAAAAATGGGTATATCTGAAAGCAATGTTATCTTATATTTAATAACTTACTATACTCCAGGCAATATTTATATACTTTACTTTTATTAATTCATCTGAGTCTCACAACTACCTATGATTAAATTTTGAAAATTGAGATTTAGAGGAGCCAAGTGGTTTTTCTAATATTATAGATTATAAGTAGAAGAGCTAAATTTCAAAGTCAAGCAGTTTCTGTAGAACTTGAAGTCCTAACAACTGGCTAGGGATACTTTAAACATTAAATAAGTGAAGTATATAAAGTGGTCAATTGAGTATATACCACAGAGTATATACTAAGTAAATGTTATCATTTCTAATATTTAGGAAAGGAAAATGACTTGAAAATCATAATCCCTGACCTCAGTGAATTTTCAGATTTAAATGGTGGTAAGGTGGTAATATATGGAGCATATTTAAAACATAAATTAAAAAAGAAAAGACATCTAATAAAAGACAGGTATTATTTACTCTATGTGAGGAATAAAAACTTGAGGTCTGAAAAGCTTATGATCACATACGCTTTCATATGTCATAGCTGTCATAGGATCACAGTTTATAAGTGTCAGATCTTTGATTTAACTTACTATAACCAGAATTCATGTGCAGGATTCTTTCTACAGCTTCATGCTGGGAAATGTTTTACCACCAGAAGATAGTCACCAAAGAAGACAGAATAGACCACCCCACCACGCACACATGCATGCAGATACACAAAAACTTATTCACCCTTACCTATCTCTCTATCGTTCTAAGAAACACTGAAGATCCAATATTCTATAAAAGTATGTCTATGGAGGGTAATAGGGTGGGATCTGTTGTGATTATTTAGTATGTCTTGAAACAAGAAGGCCACACTATAAATGCATGTTTATTCTATATAATGTTTATTCTATATAATGATCCCAGTGGTAATATCTGAAATGACAGATACCTCCTCATCCTTAATCCCCAAATGCCTCTCCTTCGTGAGTCTTAGGCTTCTCTGAGCATACCAGGTAGAAAACCCTGGTAGATGATTTATCACTCTTTCCTCTTCAGGACTCATCTCAGTTCACATGGTAGTAACTGCAGTGGCACCAGAATTCTGCCAGATTTTAAGTTCCTTAAAAGTAGCACCTACATTTGTCTTGCTCCATTTCTAGAAGAATGCTTGGCTCAGAAATGTACTCCATAAATATTTCTTAAAATAAGTGAATTAAGGAATGAATGAATCCTTAGGCTCTTAGTCTGCAGATGTAAGATCAGTTGATATAAGTGTCGGCTATATATTTATACTTTGGGTAGAAAACTGTAGCGAGCACAGGTAGAAAACAGAAAGGTATAGCTGAAAGTGAGCAGCTTTGATGTCTGAAATTGCCTGAATATCATGTATTCCTGCTTCCAAATCAGATAAGGATTTTTTAATTTTTTGAATTGCCTGGTAGACTCTCTGTTCTTATGTTGTTAATATTCCTGGGATACCAGAGTATATACTAGAGATCATTCTGCCCAGATTTATTTCTTATAGATAATAACCAACTGAGAAAGCTTTTATATCATTGTATGCATGGGTGGGTATAAAAAGTAATGCAGATGGAAGGTATAATTGCTAGAAATGATGATGTCCTATTTGGAAAGTTATAGTAATTTATTAAAATAAATTTCTACTAGTGTGAGTGAAAACATAATTTTTATTCTTGCTAGAAAACATAACACTGGAGTATTGTTTTCATACTTATTGATTCCTTTAAGTTGGCACTTGGTCAATCAGGGTGAAAAAGAACATACATACCTTGAGTAATATCATCTAGACCAGAGGTGCCTGGGTGGCACAGTCACTTAAGCATCTGACTCCTGATTTGGGCTTAGGATCATGATCTCGGGAACCTGAGATCAAGCCCCATGTCAGGCTCCACGCTCAGTGTAGAGTCTGCTTGAAATTCTTTCCCTCTCCTTCTGTCCCTCTCCCCGCTCATGCACACACACTCTCTAAAAATAAATAAATAAAATCTACAAAAAATATATCACCTATACTAAGGACACACTCTGGCATTACATTTAGATATCAGATACTACCTTACTAACATTAATTTTTTTAAATGACACAAATGCAATACAATTCTATTTCTAGCTCATACAGTAATTCAAGGAGGCTCTTTTGTACAGGGTGACTCAGGGTCCCAAATTCCCTCTGGATTGTGGTCTCTATCTTGCATCATATTGGCATCTACTAGTACAAGGCAAAATGGAATGTTCAAGAGGAAAATCAATTCATTAAATTCTTTGTCTAGAAGTAATTTCCATACCTTTTGTTCATATTATTTAATGAGAACTAATCACATAACCACATACAGATATAAGCAGAGCAAGTGAATGTATTTCTTAACTGGGTAGCTGTTTCCAAGTTGCAAGTACCTAGTGAGACTAGGGGAGAAACCGCTACTCCCACAGTCCATTTTTCTGACTACCCTTAATTCTTTGGATGGGAAATGTGTACCTTTCTTCCTACCTGAAGAATACACCTATTCTATTCTTAAGGAAAATATACCAAATTCTGATTAAGAATTTGCATCTGTCTCAAAATTAAAATTAGGAACTGCATCCAGCTCAAAACTCTGGATCTCTGGGCAATGTACAGTCCTTTTCCAATGTACATGGTCCAGATATGGCTTCTTTGCTCTTCATTAGCCCATTAACTAATTGCACCTGTCTTCCTCCATGCCAAATATACAATGGTCGATGAAAGGTAATCATGAAAAAGAAAAAAAACGTGGGGGGCATCATATTGCTTGACTTCAAGCTATATTACAAAGCTATAGTGATCAAAACAGTATGGTACTGGCACAAAAGCAAACACAAAGATCAATGGAACAGACAGAAAACCCAGAAAATGACCTACAACTATATGGTCAACTAATCTTTGACAAAGCAGAAAAGAATATCCATGGAAAAAAGATAGTCTTTTCAACAAATTGTGTTGGGAAAACTGGACAGCAACATGCAGAAGATGAAAATGGACCACTTCCTTACACCATACACAAAAATAAATTCAAAATGGATGAAAGACCTGAATGTGAGGCAGGAATCCATCAAAATCCTACAGAAGAACACAGGCAATAACTTCTTTGACATTGGCCATAGCAACTTCTTACTAGATATATCTCCTGAAGTAAGTGAAACAAAAGCAAAAATGAACTATTAGAATTTTATCAAGATAAAAGTTTTTGCACAGCAAAGGAAACAAAACTAAAAGTCAGTCTACAGGATAGGAGAAGATATTTGCAAATAACATACCTGATAAAGGTTAGTATCCAAAATATATAAAGAACTTATGAAACTCAAGATCCCAAAAATGAATAATCCAATTAAAAATGGGCAGAAGACACAAGTAGACATTTTTCCAAAGAAGACATCCAGGTGCCCAACAGATACATGAGAAGATGCTCAACACCACTCATCATCAGGGAAATACAAACCAAAACCATGATGAGATAACAACCCTACATCTGTTAGAATGGCTAAAATTAACATCACAAGAAACAACAGATGTTGGCAAGGATGTGGAAAAAAAAAGACCTCTTTTTTTTTTTAAAGATTTTATTTATTTATTTTACAGACAGAGATCATAGGTAGGCAGAGAGACAGGCAGAGAGAGGAGGAAGCAGGCTCCCTGCTGAGCAGAGAGCCTGATGTGGGACTCGATCCCAGTATCCTGGGATCATGACCTGAGCTGAAGGCAGAGGCTTTAACCCATTGAGCCACCCAGGCGCCCCCCCCTTTTTTTTTTGCAGATGAAATAGCTAAAATTTTGGCCTCTTTATTGATCTTGAGTACTATATTTGACTTGGAAACAATGTACAACAAGTAGTTCCAATTAAGATACCACAAACTAAGTTTTTCTTCCAGACCTCTAAATGCTCATGGAGGGCCAACTTCCATGGTACATAGCACACAGCACAGACTTGAGAGTCGGTCCCACAGAAAATATTCATGTAAGCCAAACAGAAAGATGCTATTTGTTTCTCATTACATAAACATTGCCTGAACTTATCTAACCAACAAACTTATTTTTCTAAAAGTTAATCTGTGACTAAAAGTACTATCGTGCTTGCTGGGTAACCTCTCACAATGTTGGTTGGAACGCAAACTGGTGCAGCCACTCTAACTGTATGGAGTTTCCTCAAAGAGTGAAAAATTGCACTACTAGGTATTTACCCAAAGCATACAAATATACAAATTAGAAGGGGTACATGCACTGCCATTTTTATAGCAGCATTATCAACAATTGTCAAATTATAGAAAGAGCTTGACAGCCCACTGACTGTTGAATCAATAAAGAAGATATGGTATGAATGGGAATATTACTCAGGCATCAATAAGAATGAAATCTTGCCATTTGCAAAGATGTGGATGGAGCTAGAGTGTATTTTGTTAAGTGAAATAAATCAGTCAAAGACAGACAAATACCATATGATTTCACTCAGATGTGAAATTTAGTAAATAAAACAGGTCAACATGTGGCAAGGGGGAAAAAAAAAGAGAGAGCAGGAGAGAGGTGGAGCCAAACCATGAGAGACAGTGACAGAGAAAAAACTGAGGGTTGATGGAGGGAGGTGGGTAAGGAAAGGGCTAAATGGCTGATGGGTATTAAGGAGGGCACTTGTTATGATGATCACTGGGTGTTATATGTAAGTGATGAAACACTAAATTCTATTCCTGAAACCATTATTTCACTTCATGCTAACAAGAATTTAAATAAAATTTTGAAAGAAAAACAAAATAAAAAAAATAGAACTACCCTGTGATCCAGCAATTACACTACTAGATATTTACCCAAAAATACAAAAATACTAACTCAAAGGCATAATGCACCCTGATGTTTACAGCAGCATTATTTATAATTACCGAATTATGGAAACAGCCCAAGTATCCACTGACTGACAAATGGAAAAAGAAGATGTGTATGTATGTTATATAACACACACACACACACACACACACACACACACACACACACTGGAATATTACTCAGACATCAAAAATAGTGAAATCTTGCCATTTGCAACAACATGGATGAAGCTAAAGTGTTATGCTAAGTAAAATAAGCCTGAGAAAGACAAATACTATATGATTTCCCTCATATGTGGAATTTAAGAAACAAAACAAAATAGCAAAGAAAAAAAAAGAAAGAGAGAAAGAGATACAAACCAAGAAACATACTTCTAACTATACAGAACAAACAGATGGTTACTAGAGTGGAGGTCATTGGAGGGGATGCGTGAAACAGGTGATTGGGGATTAAGGAGGGCACTTGTGATGAGAACCAGGTGATGTACGGAAGCGCTGAATCACTGTACTGTACACTTGAAATAAATATTAGACTGCATGTTAACTAATTGGAATGTAAATAAGAACTTAAAGACAAAGTAATTCTGAGGAAAAAAAGGAAAAAAATCATGAATATAATAGCATTTGCATTATTTAGAATTATAAAATCAACTAGAAAATTGTAAGTATCTCACTTTTTTTAAACAATCATATGTTTCACAAACATGTATGAATATAAGTACATTGCTAGGGTTCTTTCCAGGGCTGCAAAAAGGGTCCTGCCTAGGATGGTCTGAAATTTAAGCTTAATTTGTTTATGGTAAGTGCACCTCTAATAAAAGATATCCATCAACTGTCCAACCACACTCTCCTGTTCTTGGTATCAGATGAGAAACTGTACTACACAGAGAACTTGAATTATACAAATGTGACCAATATTCCTTAGTTTGAGAAGAGTTTCCATGTGGATATAAAGTGTTGAAAATATGGGTCCTCCAACTAAGGAAAGAGCTAGGGAAAATGTAAGATAAGCTTTGCCCTGAATATACTTTTATCCAACCATATGCTTTAACAAACAAAAGGGCAGGGCATTTGGGCTGTTTGTAAAGCTACATTCCTGGCACTAATATAAAATTCCTTTTTTCAAAACACTCTTTGTTTCTGCAGAAGTTATTGATTTGTTTATTCTGTTGTTGATAAGCCATGCAGCTTTGGAATTCAGAGCCATGTAGGGTTATTTGCACTTGAGAGTTAGTAAAGATATAATTGCAGTTATTTCTGATGTCATATTATTAAATAGCACTCTTCATATGTGGTGTCTTCCCCCTCCTCTCCTCCATATCCTAATAGTCTCAGGAGGATAAATGTACATTTTACATTGATTTTGATCAAATGGCTTTTGCCCTGGGTAGCATTAGATGGCTAGGTCATTGCAGCAATTATACAGCAGTATTCCCCAAGTGGACCTTTCATCTACTTGTAATATAAAATCAATAATGTCTAAACAAGGACTGAGATGGCATTTTAATGTTTTCCAGAGATCATTTAGACATCTGAGCTGTCTCAGAAGTGGTTTCAAGGTCCATTTCCAAAATGGGGCAAAGATGTTCTCTATGTCTTATTTATATCCTGAAAATATACCTTTCTAGGTAGTTAAGAAGCAAATTTATCTAAAAGTAGGGCTATAGGCTGTGCTATGAAACATCAAGGAAATTATTGTTTCCATTTGCTATTATAAACTAAGATATGCCACTATTTTTGCAAGACAATATTCTTTAAATACAATATTAAATATATAATTAAAATATATGACTTTTTACCACTGATTTTGAAATCTATTTCACTGAGATGCAGTAAACTAATAGCATATTTCATTAGTATTTATTTTGCATCATACCTTCAAAGTTTAAAACATGGGCTTTATTGCAATATTCAGTGACAGATTTTATAATTTCTACAAGGTTATTTATAAACCTGAATTACTCTCTACTTTGTATTGCATAAAACCAGGTTGTATATGAGATAAAAAGTTTTAATTTATTTTTCATATGATAAAACCTAGGCAAATAATTTCCTTTGTTAACTATATTTCTAATTACTTGAAGAGAAATACTTTCCATGGAAACCTCTTGTAGCCACTTTCATTTCGCCAGAACTAAAGAGTCTAAGACCTCAGTGATTAACGTAGGCACCAGTTTCATCACTGGTAGCAAATTTCCTGTATTATACACAGGAATCTAGGAATCTAAGAATGCCTAGGAAATATACTCTAAACATACTCAGAAGGTATTTCAAGTCCGTGACCTTTCACTGAGTAGAGTTAAACTGACAAATGCTATAAAAGGTACAAAATTCCTCTGAGAAGCACTTCATTTTGGTCTGTGCAATCAAAAGACCCAATTAATGCTTCCACTCATGCAATATTTATACATTCTGTGTAAGCAGGTCAGCTTGTTAAACTAACTTACCTCTGCCAAGCACATCATTCCATCACAAACCAGCGAATAGATATGAATCAGCCAGCTACTCCTGTAAGGAATTACTGAATCAATTAAATAACCTCACATATCCCAAAGGAATAATTTCTCTCTTTTTGTAAAGAAATACTATGGGAAAGTTACTATAATCCTTTACTATTGCTATATACACTATGAGACTTAGATGAATTCCCAAGTTCCTAATAACTTAAATTCCTAATGCTACTCAAAATCACCATACACTTTCTTCTCTCATACTATTAAGGGCATCACATTCTTGAATGTTTACACACATTTTATTTTGCTGTCTACAAATTTTCTGCAATTTGTAGAGACCAAAGATGAAGATATTTTAGAAAATTTTATTTTAGAAAATTTTGAAAATAGTACGATAAGACCAAAGATGTTGCATTTAAGCTTCTGATGCTTCAAAGTACCTACTCTAATCTCGGCCAAGAATTTAGGGGTTGAAAATGTCTGTATTAGTACTATTTTGGATAAAATGAATTAACATTTTAATTTTAAATCATCAAGTTAGCTAGGATCTATCCACTACAACTCTTATTTTGTAGCCACTGAAGTCTGATTAAGTGACTTGGCTTAGCCTTAACTTTCCTGCCCATTTAAGAATATGGCAGAACTTTTGTAGCTGAAAGTTTCTAGAACTATTTTTTGTCTTAGGAAACAATTGCCAAGATATCCCATAACCGATCTATCCATCAATATATATCCATTACTATAACTAAATCTGCAATATTGTGCTTAATACAGATACCATAATTTTTGAAGGACTTTAAAAAAATCTAGAGAATGATAATAATGTTCACATATTGTAATTAACCAAATAATCATATAATACAATGTTTCTAGGGGAACTAAGGGTAAAAGGAACCAAAAGTTAATTTAAAGCCCAATAATTGAAAGGTTGTCATATTAGAATGAACTTCAGCGAGGCTCAAAAACTTAACCAGAAGTATTCAGAGCACTGAAGGAAGGAGATGTGACTCAGTAAAAGATAAAAGATTTGAAACTGTAGCTATGTAGCAGTTTTTAAAGTTTCATAAATAATATTTGAATTTACAGATTATTTCAAATAAAATGAAAACTTAATAATATTTAGAAGTGAACCAAGAAACAAAAAGAAAAAAAAAAAGGAAGAAATTGACAAAACCCTGCTTAGGTATCAATGGAGCACAAATGTTCCTTGCTTATGAAACTTCTATACACTCCAACATTTCTATACTATCAAAAGGTGTTATGCAATAAGTAGTTGCAATGTATGCAAAAGATCTATGGTTCAAGAAATAAGCTTTTCACTTTCTATGCTATTTTAGTTGGAGTAGAACTGGCACACTTCCAAAGTGTTAGCAACGGACTCATTGACAAACACAGCGGATGATCAGTTACTTTCTACTTCAGGATTATACTATATGTCATCAATTACCATGTAGAGGTCATGCATACTTGAGAGCAAGCAACATCAATGCATGGAATACATCGAAATATATATATATATCTCGAAATATCTGGAAGTATTTAGCAAAGCTAGCCCAAAAATCTGGAGTGACATTGTATAATGCACAGAAATGAATCTGGACCCTACTGTATTTTTATCTTTAAATTTTCCCCTGCAAAAGGCCTGACCATGCCAGAAGAGCTTTGAAATTATAAGTTGGTACAAAACTACTGACAGAGGAGAGGTGGATCATAGGAGTCAGACAAAAGTCTGTGCTAAATTTTCTTGTGTAAGAGAATGCTTGTAAAATCATGGTGGGGCAAAGTATTACAAAGTGTGTGGGGTCCACATGTAGTCCTTGCATGAAAGGATGCACTTAACTGGCACAGAAAGTTTTCTTTCTAAAGAAATTGATGAATAAATTGAAAAAAGAAAAAAAAATGACCAGTCCTAGTTGATCACTGAATTGTCGGGTTTCCTAATCAATTTCATTATGACGCAGGGGTTTCTGTTCTTGGCCAAATTAAGCAGTATCAGTCGGAAACTGTTGGTCTCATTTAGATTTCTGTCAATGTAGTGTAATCTTTTGCCTTCTGTGGATGATCTAGGAAGAAATTTAGCATTTGGGAGAGGGCAAGGGAATTAGGAGGAGCAAAGGGAGCAGGAGAAGCAGACTCACTGCAGAGCAAGGAGCATGTGCTGGGCTGGATCCCAGGACTCTGGGTCCATGATCTGAGTAGAAGGCAGATGCTTAACTGACTGAGCCACCCAGGTGCCCCAAGAATTTTATTTTGGAATTACATATGCTAATGATCTTGAAAGTAACAGAATACTATGGAATGCTTTCTAAAATGTCTACAGAGTTTAGAGATTATGAAATTATGATATTGACTACATTGAGCAAGAAACTATACTTCCTTGAACACACAGATTGGCAGGTCAAACAGAAGAACATGACAATGGGACATCGTGTAGCAACAAAACACTGACAAGACACTTCTAATAGTGCAAATTACAAAGAAAATAGTGTAGTATAAATTGCTTTCCCCGCGTGATACTGTTTGTTCTATCGTGAAATTTGGCCCTTACAGTTCTAACAGTCTGGGGGATAAAATGAAATAAGAGAGACTGATCGTGTTTTTAGTACATCCAGGGAACACAGACTGAGATATGGCCTGGCTATATTCTTCCTGGATTTTTTATGTATCATTTCTACCTTGATAGATGACTATGATATACTTTACTTCTTGGATATATATGAATAAATTTATGTTCCTGGCTAGCAGTTTGTGGTTGCATTCTTTAGAATTTATCAGTTCTAGCTACAAGTATAAGTACAGAAATATGAGCTAAGAGCCATAAAACCTCATATATATATATATATATATATATATATATATATATATATAAAATGCTATTTTCTCTAAAAATTTTTCTTGATAGCTTTCTCTTTTGCCTACTCTTTAAGAACATTACTATCCCTTCTATTTTCACTGTTTATGTGAAATATGATTATGGTGCTTAATTATCTTCATGTATGATGTTCTTTCTTGTCTTTCTTAGTTCTTGAAACTCTTTGGGGGTGGGGAGAAGGCAAACTTTCTCTGATGTATCCTTTGAAGTGCTTAGTGATGCTCTGTGGACACCTTATATATCAATTGAAAAATGTGAATGTGACAGTTGTACAACCTGGTATTATCTAAATAATTACCTAAATGCTGGGTGGAATGTATTATCTGATAACATCATCAAAACTCCAAGTATCTAAATAAAGCATAAGCATTTTATAAATAATAGAGATGCTGAGTTACATACAGCTAGAAGGCATATTTTAGAAATGTCAAAATACTGATATCTTATACTAGTCTTGAATATCCTATCTCTACATCTGATGAGACTGACATAAAAAAGGGATCTTCTGATATACTAAACTCACTGGATATGTAGGAAGTAGATATATTTTGTATCAAAATACACTCAATGTTATAAAAATATAACAGAGCCAAATGTAGTTAGTGAATTATTTACTCGTATTTTAAAAGTCAACTTACTTTTCATGTAAGAATTCACTGTTAGCTATTTTATATTTTATTTCTTTCCAAAAGTAAAAAAACATAAATTGCAAAAGAGCTTAAAAGTGCAAATTGATTAATTTTCATGAGCTTATCAGATACCTGAATCCATATCGTGGGATATGGATATCCCAGCATATCGTGTGGGAATTTAAGAGACCTTGGAAGGGGATAAAAGCATTTCACATGTGGAACATATGTAAATCTTTAGGAGCCAGAGGACACACCGTGGTAGTTCTAATAATGGTCCCCCACAAAGATGTCCATGTCTAATCCCAGAACCAGTATGTTCCCAGAACCATAACAGAATATGTTATGTTCATGGAAAAGGAAAATTAAGGGTGCTAATCTGATGAATTATTTGGATGGGTCTAATGTAGCCACAAAGGACCACAGAAGTAGAAAAGTGAAGCTTAGAGTAATGTGATATGAGAAGGACGCAGCTTACCTTTGCTAACTTTAAAGATAAAGAACTAGGCACATCCTCTAGAAGCTGGAAAATATGAAGAAATAAATCCTGCCCAGAGCCTACAGAAAGGAGGCTCCACTGGCAACACCTTGATTTTAAGCCTAGTAAGATCCGTGTCAGACTTCTAACTTACAGAACTGTAAAAATAATAGAATGTGCTGTCTAAGCCACTAACTTGTGGAAATCCATTACAGTAACTATGATAAACTAGAACACAAGTCAAAGAACTGACCTGGCATCTGGGGGGTGATATATGGGTACCTATAAGGAGCACTAAAGTTCAGGCATTAAGTCACCCAAGCATTAGTTCACCATGGCCATTGGAGGCTATATAAACTGGCAAAAAGATTCAGCTGTGTTTTCATAAACATATTATTAAAGGCTGAGTATGGAAATTTAAAGCTGCAGGTTGCTAGACATACAGGGACTTGTACCTACCTACAGACTTTTTTCTCCACAAACTTTACAGGCAGTCATAGTCACAAGGAAGATCAAAAACAACATGAGGAAACGTGTTCTTGTAATACTGGCTAATAAAGGGGAAATTCTGCCAAGATCCAGCTCCCTTATCTCTGTTATGGAAGGAAAATTTTAAACTTGCAGGAAGAAGAACAAAATCTGTGTCCATAGAACACTGGTGGAAACCCCTTGGAACTATATGCTGTTTTTAAGAAACATAATGTTTTTCTTTTTTTTTAAGATCCTATTTATTTGACAGAGAGCTCAAGAGGGCAAAAGCAGGGGGAGCAGTAGAGACATAAGGAGAAACAGGCTCCCCTCCCCACTGAGCAGGGAGCCTGACATGGGGCTTGATGTCAGGATTCTGAGACCATGACCTGTTTCAAAGGCAGACATGTAACCAACTGAGCCACTCAGGCATTCTGAGAAACCTATTTTAAACATAAAGACATATCAGAATAAAATAAATCATGAAAAGTTGTGCCATACAGAGAAACTAAACAAAAGCAGAATAAGATATCTAAAATTAAGGAGAGTTCAGAATAAGGAATATAATCAGAGATAAAGAGGGATATTATGTAATAATAATAGAATAAATTCTCTGAGGTATGGCAACAATAAATGTGTATGTACCTAATAATATTGTCACTAAATAAATGAGGCAAACTTGATACCTTTGAAAGGAAAAATAGACAAATTCACAATTATAGTTGTAGGATAGAAATTTTTGCTAACACTAAATTTTTTAATATGCTAAGTGAAAGAACCAGGAGAAAGAAAATCAGTAAAGATAGAGCTGACCTGAACAATACTGCTTACCAACTTAAACCCAATTGAGAGTTACAGAAAACTCAATAAATTCAGAATATATGTTGTCTACCAGGACATATGCACATTCACCAAAATGGGGAAAAAAACAAATCTTAACAATATTAGTAGAACATATATCATGCCAACTATATTCTCAAATCATAACAAATTAAACTAGAAATCAGTTTGAACAATCAGCAAAAATATTTGGAAATACAGAATTTTTGAAAAAATAATGTGAATAAATAAGGGACACTGAAAGAAAATTTAAAACAAAAATTAACTAAAAAGTTAAAACACTTCAAAATTGTTGAATGCAGCTGACATGATTAGAGGGAAATTTATAGCATTAAATGTTTATATTAGGAAAAAAAGAGAGATTAGGTTGGCTACCTTAGTTTGTGCCTTAAGAAAGTAAAGAGTAAAAAATAAAGAAAACAAAAATAAATAAAATAATGATATTATTTAAATTTAATTAAGTTTAAAACCTAAAACAATAAGCAAAACCAATGAAAACACAGCTTATTTTTTTAAACACTGAATGAAGATTCATCTTTGAAAAGATGACTAAAGTGGACATAACAATGAACAAAGTGGACAAGAACCATGGTCTTGTCCAAGAAAAAAATAAGACAAAAATTGCCAATATTGGAATGAAAATTGAGGTATCACTATAGTCCCCATAATGCTAGGTGAAATAAGACAGAGAAAGACAAATACTATATGATCTCACTTATATGTGAAATCCAAAAAACAAATAAACAAACAAACACCCCAAACAAGCTCATATATATGAAGAATGGATTAGTGTTTGCCAGAGGTGGAGCCTGGGTGGGCCAAATGGGTGAATGGAGTCAAAAGGGACAAACTTCCAGCTATAAAATAAATAAGTCATAGGGATGTCATGTACAGGATGAAAACTATAGCTAACAATGATGTACCACTTATTTGAAAGTTTCCGAGAGCATAGATCTTAAAAGTTCTCATCACAAGAAAAATATTTTGTTACCATGTATGACAAAGGATGTTAACTAGAGTTATGTGGTGATCATTTTGCAATACGTACGAATATTGACTCATTATGTCATGTACCTCAAGCTAATATAATGTATGTTAATTAAACCACAGAAAAATCAAACAAGATTTCAGGGGAAGACAAGATGCCAAGGAGATTTTGAAAAAAGAATTAACTGGGTTACATACTTATAGCTTCACTGAAGTAGATGAGGAGAAAGTAATTGACTAAAATAATTTGGAACAATGTTTTATCTAGATAAATGCAAGGTTAAAGACAAACAATATACTGTAGTTGATAATTTTGTTTCTCACAAGACTATAATTTAGCAATACTTATTGTATATTAAGTTTGAACAAATGAGTAAGAGGACTGTATATAATGAGAGACAGTTTTCTCAGTCTCAGAAGTTTCAAATGAGGAAGGAGGAATGCTGTAATGTACCCTGTAGTTGGGGTTAGAGATAGAGATGTCAGTATGAACTCACGTAGAGAAATACAGAAATGCATATAATCATTTGTTTGGAAATGAGTTAACATGCTTATTGTGCTTGTTTTAATACATGTCTGCAAAATTTTTTATATACTTTTCTCTAACAGGTGGAACATAATCTCCATCCCTTTGGATACAGGCTGGACTTAGTCACTCACTTCCAAAGAACAGAGAACGGAAAGGTAAAATAGTAACATTTCATTAGAGAAACCTGACAGAGACCACTTAACCAAATAGTTAACTTTATTGTCACGGTAATGACTCATGTGGATATCATGCACCCCTGATAGGATGGAGGGCACTTCTCTAATGCGGCATTGTCTCCCAAAATCCATAGCCTTAATTTAATCATGGGAAAACATTAAGCAAACTCAAATTGAAGGACATCCTACATAATTTCTTAACCCTATTCGTTCCAAGTGTCATGAAAAACAAGGAAAGACAGAGCTGTTGTAAATTGGAGAAGATGTGACAAATAAAGATAATATAGAAAAAAAATGCCCCTGGAATATAAAAAACATCAATGGAAAGCTGGTTAAATCCAAGTAAAGTCTGTTTTCATAGTATTTCATCAATATTAATTTCTTAGTTTTGAGAAAAGTGCCATTATTATATAAAATGTTGACATTAGAGAAAGCTGGGTAAAATGTACACAGGAAACCTCTGTGCTATTTTTTTTTTTTTTTAAGGAACTCTACTGCCTATCTAAAATTCTTCCAAAATAAAATAAAATAAAATAAAAAAAGAAAAAAGTGATTTCAGTCTATAATGAAATTCATGTATAAAGAGTATTATCAAAATAACAAACCAAAGCAATAAACACTTGTCCTAGGCAATTTTAAGTATAATCTCATCACAATACGAACTACCTACCTACTGCCACAGTAATAGCAATCATGCCAAAGATTTTAATTCAGTATAAGAGAAAACCAATATTGTATTTAAAAAAAATGCACGTATCTTCTGTGTTATCAGACTATCTGCGGTAATAAAATTGACAAGGTCAGCTCATTTATATGCATGTAATCATCGCCTCTTTAAACACTGAGAAGAAGTAAGATTAGGTCAATGACACACAGAAAAATATGTTGGCCTATTTTCATAGCTAAACAAGTTTTAAACAGGTTAAAATATAATACAAGGAGAGTATAATTGCAATCTCTGATGGTCATTTTGAATGCAAATGGTACTCAAAAGATAATTTTAAAATTAAAATACCTCATATTTAGTTTATATTTTACTGAATATTTTTAAACTGAGGCACAATCATTAATGTTGTAATAATGAAAAATTATAAATGTTTTATGTGAGTTTTTAAAAGGCAAGAAATATGGTTTAAATTTAGACATAATATTTTAAAATATCACAGTATATAAATACCAGTGAGAATGATTTTTATTAAATTTTCACAGGTAAAAATATACAAATGATGTATACAACCAAACTAATTTTCTACAGAAATTAAATAATAATCTGTTATTCTTAATCCTAACCTTTTAAAAGACATCATGGGCATAATGGTATTTTTGCTTTCTATGGTAAGGATGACATATTAGTTTCTAGAATATTTTCAGATACTTTGCATTGACTTATATTGTTTCCTAATATTTCATATTAAAGATGAAACATTTCTACAATGTTATACTTAAAATTAAAGTAAGTAGAAAGTAGAGCACTACAAATATGTAACCAATATTTACTTGGTAGCAAAAGATGGGTCAGTCTGTCTCAAAGAAATGAATCTTTCATGGGAGGAAGCAAGATGGTGGAGGAATAGGAGACTGAAATATCATTAGGTCCCAGGAGTTCAGCCAGATAGTTACCAAACCATTCTGAACACCTACAAACTCAATAAGAGATAGAAGAGAAGAAGAGCAGCAATTCTAGGAACAGAAAATCGACCACCTCCTAAAAGGTAGGATTTGCGGAGAAGTGAATCCATAGTGATAGGAAGTTAGACCACGGTGGGAGGGGCCAGCTCCCAGCAAGTGGTGGAGCAGCAGAGCACAAAATCAGAACTTTTAGAAATCTGCTCCACTGAGGGACAACACTTCAGAGGCTAAGAGAGGGTGAAGCCCTCGCAGGGACAGTGTGGTCTCAGGACCACTGGGTCACAGAAAGATTGCGGGTGTCTGAGTGTGGCAGAGGGAGTGGGGAAGCTGGCTACATAGACAGAGCCAAGGAGCACACTCTCAGTTCAGGGTTACCTTAAACCATGATCTGAGGCACAGCTGGACCACTGCTATTTGAGCAGAGGTGGCAGATCTGGAGAGAAACCCCCCCTTCCTCCTCTGGGAAGAGCAGTGCAGGAGTGTGCAGCAGGAATCTCCTTGGTTTGGAGACTCCAAACGGGGCTGTGTGCCAGAGATAGAAATGCTCAGTCACAGGCTGGGTAAGCATGGAGTGTGGCCAGAGACCAGGGAGATGGGAGGGATTGACCACTTTTCTCTGAGGATGCGCTGAGAAGTGGGGCCCCAAGCTCTCAGCTCCTCCAACCAGAGACTGGGAGGCCACCATTTTCATTCCTGTCCTCCAAAGCAGTATAGAAAGCATTTAGGGAACAAAAGCTCCTGAGAGTCAACCCGAGCAGATTAGTTAGCCTGGCCCCTGGCTAAGTATTTCTGTCTTGGGCAAAGACATTTGAACATCACAGCAACAGGCCCCTCCCCCAGAAGATGAACAAGAACATCCAGCCAAGACCAAGTTCACCAATTAATGAGAACTGCGGAACTTCAGGGCTAAGAGAAAGCAACACATAGAATTCATGGCTTTTTTCCCATGATCATTTAGTCTTTCAAAGATAAATTTTTTTAATTTTATTTTTTCTTATTTTTTTAACTTTTCCTCTTTTCTCTTTTAACATTTTTTAACTAGTTTATCTTATCAATACCTTTTGAAATATATCTTTTTAAATTTTCATTATTACAGTCATACTTTTTCTCTTCATTGTATTTAACCTTATTTTTTGTATACATATAGGCTTTTTCTTTAAAATTTTGGGATACAACTTCTTCTAATAGATCAAAACATACCCTAAATCTAGTGCATGGCTTTGTTCACGTCTCCAGCTTGATCATTCTTTCCTCTTTTTTTTTTTTTCTTTTCCAACCAGCTAATCTTATCAACTCCTTTTTTAGAATCATTTTTAATTTTCATCCTTATAGTCATATTCCATCCCTTCATTGTGTTTACCCTTATTTTTGTGTATATATATCAGTTGTTCTTTCTATAATTTCTTATTTCTTTCTATATTTTTCCTCCCTTTCTTCTCCCCCTGGTTTCAGGTCTCTTCTGATTTGGTTGGTGTATATTTTTCTGGGGTCTTTGACACCATTTCAGCATTTTGTTCTCTCATTCATCTATTCTTATCTGGATAAAATGACAAGGTGGAAAAATTCAACACACACACACACACACACACACAAAGAACAAGAGGCCATACCAACAGCTAGGGCCATAATCAATATGGACATTAGTAAGATGTCAGAACTAGAGTTCAGAATGATGATTATCAAGGTGCTAGCTGGGCTTGAAAAAAGCATAGAAGATACTAGAGAATCCCTTTCTGGAGAAATAAAATCCCTTTTTGGAAAAATAAAAGAACTAAAATCTAACCAAGTTGATATAAAAAAAGCTATTAATGAGGTGCAATAAAAAAATGGAGGCTCTTACTACTAGGATAAATGAGGCAGAAGAGAGAATTAGTGATATAGAAGACCAAATGATGGAGAATAAAGAAGCTGAGCAAAAGAGAGACAAACAACTACTGGACCAGGAGGGGAGAATTCAAGGGATAACTGATGCCATAAGATGAAATAATATTAGAATAATTGGAATTCCAGAAGAAGAAGTAAGAGACAGGGGGCAGAATGTATATTGAAGCAAGTTATAGTACAGAATTTCCCTAATATGGCAAAGGGAACAAGCATCAAAATCCAGGAGGCACAGAGAACCCCCCTCAAAAATCAATAAAAATAGGTCCACACCCCATCATCTAAACAGTAAAACTTATAAGTCCTAGTGACAAAGAGAAAATCCTGAAAGTAGCTCAGGTCAAGAGGTCTGTAACATAAAACAGTAGAAATATTAGATTGGCAGCAGACCTATCCACAGAGAATTGGCAGGCCAGAAAGAACTAGCATGATATATTCTGAGCACTAAATGAGAAAAGTATGCAGTCAAATATACTATATCCAGCTAGGCTGTCATTGAAAAGAGGAGGAGAGATAAAAAGCTTCCAGGACAAATGAAAACTAAAAGAATTTGTAAATACCAAACCAACCCTACAGGAAATACAGGAAAGGGGTCCTCTAAGCAAAGAGAGAAACTAAAAGTAATAGACCAGAAAGAAACAGAGAAAAAATACAGTAGCAGTCACCTTACAGGCAATACAATGGCACTAAATTCATATCTTTCAATAGTTAACCTGAATGTAAATGTGCTAAATACCCCAATCAAAAAACACTGATATAAGGTATCTGATACAAGGTATCAGAATGGATTAAAAAAACAAGATCCACCAATATTCTGTCTACAAGAAACTCATTTTAGACCCCAAGACACCTCCAGATTTAAAGTGAAGGGGTGGAAAACAATTTACCATGCTAATGGACATCAAAAGAAAGCTGGGTGGAAATTCTTATATCAGATAAATTAGATGTTAAGCCAAAGACTATAATAAGAGATGAGGAAGGACACTATATTATACTTAAAGGGTCTAACAAGAAGATCTATTTTAAATATCCATACCCCTAACATGGGAACAGCTAACTATATAAGCCAATTAATGACAAAATCAAAGAAACATATTGACAATAATACAATAATAGTAGGGGACTTTAACACCCCCCTCACTGAAATGGACATAAATAAGCAGAAGATCAACAAGGAAATAAAAGCTTTAAATGACACACTGGACCAAGTGGACATCACAGATATATTCAGAACATCCCATCCCAAAGCAACAGAATACACATTCTTCTCTAGTGCACATGAAACATTCTCCAGAATAGAGCACATCGTGGGTCACAAATTAGTTCTCAACCAGTACCAAACCATTGGAATCATTCCCTGTATACTGTGAGACCACAATGCAATCAGAAGAGGAAAGTTGGAAGGAACTCAAACACATGCAGGCTAAAGAGCATCCTACTAAAGAATGAATGGGTCATCCAGGAAATTAAAGAAGAATTTTAAAAAATTATGGAAAAAATGAAAATGAAAACACAACTGTTCAAAATCTGTAGGATACAGCAATGATATAGTGATACAAGCCTTTCTCAAGAAACAAGAAAGGTCTCAAATACACAACCTAACCCTACACCTAAAGGAGCTGGAGAAAGAACAACAAAGAAAGCCTAAACCCAGCAGGAGAAGAGAAATCATAAAGATCAAAGAAGAAATCAATGAAATAGAAACCAAAGGAACTGTAGAACCAATCAATGAAACTATGAGCTGGTTCTCTGAAAGAATTAATAAGATTGATAAACCCCTGGCTAGACTTACCAAAAAGAAAAGAGGAAAGGACCCAAATCAATAAAATCATGAATGAAAGAGGAGAGATCTCAACCAACACCAAAGAAATACAAACCATTATAAGAACATGTTATGAGCAACTATACAGCAGCAAATTTGACAGTCTGGAAGAAATGGATGCATTCCTAGAGACATATAAACTACTACAACAGAACCAGGAAGAAATAGAAAACCTGAACATACCCATAATCAGTAAGGAGATTGATGCAGTCAACAAAAATCTCCCAACAAACAAGAGGCCAGGGCCAGATGGCTTCCCAAGGGGAATTCTATCAAACATTTAAAGAAGAATTAACACCTATTCTCCTGAAACTGTTCCAAAAAATAGAAATGGAAGGAAAACTCCCAAACTCATTTTATGAGGTCAGCATTACTTTGATCCCCAAACCAGAGAAAATCCCCATCAAAAAGGAGAATTACAGACCAATATTCCCCATGAACACGGATGTAAAAATTCTCACCAAAATACTAGCCAATAGGATTTAACAGTACATAAAAAGGATTATTCACCACGACCAAGTGGGATTTATTCCAGGGCTATAAGGTTGGTTCAACATCTGCAAGTCAATGTGATAGAATACATTAATAAAAGAGACAAGAACCATATGATACTATCAATAGATGTTAAAAAAGCATTTGACAAAACACAGCATCCTTTCTTGATCAAAACTCTTAAAAGTGTAGGGATAAAGGGTACAGACCTCAGTATCATCAAAGCCATCTATGAAAAACCTATAGCAAATATCATTCTCAATGGGGAAAAACTGAGAACTTTTCCCCTAAGTTCAGGAACACGACAGGGATGTCCACTACCACCACTGCTATTCAATATAGGACTAGAAGTCCCAGCCTCAGCAACCAAACAACAAATGGAAATAAAATGTATCTGAATCAGCAAAGAAGGAGTCAAACTCTCACTCTTTACAAATGATACGATACTTTAGGTGGAAACCCAAAAGACTCCACTCCAAAACTGCTAGCACTCATACAGGAATTCAGTAAAGTGGCAGGATATAAAATCAATGCACAGAAATCAGTTGTATTTCTATACACCAACACCAAGACAGAAGAAAGAGAGAGAAATTCAGGAGAAATTTACAATTGCACCCAAAACCATAAGATACCTAGGAATAAACCTAACCAAAGAGGCAAAGAATCTATACTCAGAAAACTATGAAGTACTCATGAAAGAAATTGAGAAAGACAGAAAGAAATGGAAAAAATGTTCCATGATCATGGATTGGAAGAACAAATATTGTGAAACTGTCTATGCTACCTAAAGCAATCTACACATTTAACACAATCCCTATGAAAATACCATAATTTGTTTTCAAGGAAATGGAACAAATAATCCTAAAATGTATATGGAACCAGAAAAGACCCTAAATATCCAGAGGAATGTTGAAAAAGAAAGCCAAAGTTGGTGGCATCACTATTCCAGACTTCAAGCTCTATTACAAAGCTGTCATCATCAAGACAGTAGGGTACTGGCATAAAAACAGACACGTAGATCAATGGAACAGACTAGAGACCCCAGAAATAGACCCTCAGCTCTACAGTCAACTAATCTTCGACAAAGCAGGAAAGAACATTCAACGGAAAAAAGACAGTCTCTTCAACAAATGGTGTTGGGAAATTGGACTGCCACATGCAAAGGAATAAAACTAGACCATTTCCTTACATTATGCACTAAAATAGACTCAAAATGGATGAAAGTTCTAAACCTGAAACAAGAATCCATCAAAATCCTTGAGGAGAACATAAGCAGGAACCTCTTTGACCTCAGCCTCAGCAATTTCTTCCTAGAAACATCACCAAAAGCAAGGGAAGCAGGGCAAAAATGAACGATTGGACTTCATCAAGATAAAAAGCTTTTGTGCAACAAAGGAAACAGTCAACAAAACCAAAAGACAACCGACAGAATGGGAGAAGATATTTGCAAATGACATAGCAGATAAAGGGCTAGTATCTAAAATCTATAAGGAACTTATCAACTCAACACCAAAGACAAATAATCCAATCAAGAAATGGGCAGAAGACATGAACAGACACTTCTGCAAAGAAGACATCCAAATGGCCAACAGACACATGACGAAGTGCTCCACATCACTCGACATCAGGGAAATACAAATGAAAGTCACAATGAGATACCACATCATGCCAGTCAGAATGGCTAAAATTAACCAGATATTGGCAAGGATGCAGAGAAAAGGAAATTCTCCTATATTGTTGGTGGGAATGCAAGCTGGTGCAGACACTCTGGAAAACAGTGTGGAGATTCCCCAAAAATTTGAAAATAGAGCTACTCTATGACCCAGCAATCGCACTACTGGGTATTTACCCTAAAGATACAAATCTTGTATCTGAAGGGGCACATCAACCCGAATGTTTATAGAAGCAGTGTCCATAATAGCCAAACTATGGAAAGAGCCTAGATGTTCATCAACAGATGAATGGATAAAAAAGATGTGGTATATATATACAATGGAATACCATGCAGCCATGAAAAGAAATGAAATCTTGCCATTTGCAACAATGTGTATGGAACTAGAGGGTATTATGCTGAGCGAAATAAGTCAATCAGAGAATGACAATTATCATATGATCTCCCTGATATGAGGAATTTGAGAGGCAAAGTGGGGGCTTTGGGGGGTAGAGAAGGAAAAAATGAAATAAGAAGGGATCAGGAGGGAGACAAACCATAAGAGACTCTTAATCTCACAGAACAAACTGAGGGCTGCTGGGGGGTGGGGGGTTGGGATAGGGTGGCTGGGTTATGGACATTCGGGAGGGTATGTGCTATGGTGGGTGCTGTTAAATGTGTAAGTCTGATCATTCTCAGACCTGTACCCATGGGGCAAATAATAGATCACATGTTAATAAAATTAAAAAAAGATTTTTTTAAAGAAGAACACCATGTAGAACTCCTGAAAATATTCTTATCTCATTAAAAGGGGGTAATATTTCTCCTGAACACTCAATCAGTAGCAATTACCTTATGAAAAAATATAACCTTAAAACCTAAACTACGTGATTCCTTTGTGTATGTTTGTAGTGCCTAATTGGACTTGATCACCCTGATATGTACTATATCTGCACTCACCTTAGAAAGTAGTCCTGGCTTCCATTTCTCAACTTAGCTAAAATCAACAATACCCATCATGCCAATAACCTAAGCTGAAAATTTAAAGAGGGAGGCTTCCAAAACAACTTAATTAGTAGAAACTAATGATGACATCTGTATATGACCATCTGCATAAAATATAGGTTTTTATGATGTTAGAACATTTGTTGAATGAAAGAATGGTGTCAAGAGGCAAGGGAAAGACTCACAAAGGATCCTCAGTGTAATTTTTTATGCATTGAGCATTTGATGTATGTTTTACATAGATGCATTATATATCTTTAGGTGTTATATCCATGCATTTAAGATATGTAACCTTATAGTTATCTTATAAACCTTATTTCTATGATGTAAGGTATAAACAATTTATACCTTAAATTTAAAACTAAGGTATTATCATTTGTTTTCCCTTGGCGGAATAAAACAAAAAACCAGCTGGGACTATGTGTCAGGGGTTGGCAATCTATGGGCCACCACATGCTTAATTTGGGCCACTGTCTATTTTGTAATTAAAGCATTATTAGACACAGCTTCACCCACTTGTGTATCATTTAAGTCTGTTTTTGTGATAGAACCACATTGTTGACTAGCTACCACAAAGACTATATGGCTCGAAAAGCCTAAAATATTTATATTTACCATCTGGCTCTTTACAGGTAAAGTTTGCCAACCTCTGCTATATATTATTGCATCAACATTGATTCTCTCACTCCACAGAGCCAATTTTAACCTCTGCTTCAAAGTACTGTGGTTAATAGAGCAGGCCTTTAGTTACAGTAACCGATAAATTCTAACTAAGCAACATGTGTTGCTGTATTACCCTGGTCAAATTATTACTTATTTAAAATTGATTCATCATTTGCACTTTAAGAAAATTTATTTATAGTATTTAGTTTTAAGGTTCTGGTAAAAACTAAACTAAAATACCCATGCAAAAACATTACACAAATGCCTGACACTCAGTAAATTCTCACTAAATATTAGTTTTGGTTAATAAATATTAATGTACATTCAGTCTCCTTCATGAAGCCTTCACTGCTTATGTCCCACTTCCAGGGTAGTTTTGTAATTCTAACTTCAAAGTCATCTACTCTTTAATCACCTAATTTTTTTCTAATTATTTCACAGCATTAATAATGTCTTACTATTACGCTTTTAAGATTGTTGTAGGCATGATCTATGTCCATAATAATACAAGTAAAAATTCAAACTCTCCACCAAAAATGATTAAGAGGAAAAAAAAGGCAGACCAACTGGTAAGCTGCAAAAGTAATAGGAAGAGAATTCTTATTTTGATTTCTGTGAAAGTCGGAAATTGTCCGGTTGGTGTTGGATAATTGAAGTGACATGTTTACTAAATTCTATGATAGAAATTTCAAGGATATTGAAAAAGTGGCTGATAAAAAGTTCAGTTCAAAGGAAAAGAGGACTTCACTGTGTGAAATTCATGCTATTGGTATCAATTTCATTGCAAAAATCTCCTTTTTAAAAAAATTCAATATAGAAAACATGTTGGAATAAAATAATTTTCTGATTAAGTGGCTCCAAAAAAATCAAAGAAGAATATAAATGTTAAGCTTAAAAGTTGGCTATTCCACAATTATTTTTTTAGCCTTATATCATCAAATGTTGATCAAAATATTAATGACGCCATAAGTATGTAGTTTCTATAATTTTATCAAAAACTGAAATGTCTAGAATAAAGATTAATCATTTAGTATATAAACACTGATGTAATGCTGAATTTCCTGATTAAAATGTCAATATATCCTCAAGGTAAAAAAAATCTTTCCCCAGCATGTTATTTTCTCCAGAATAAATAAAATACTATTTTCCCAGTTTTCCTATTCCAAAAGGAAAGAGTACTCTTACTTTATATTTTCTTTTTTCTTAATTTTTTTAAAGATTTTATTTATTTGACAGAGAGAGATCACAAGTAGGCAGAGAGGCAGGCAGAGGAAGAGGGGGAAGCAGGCTCTCTGCCGAGCAGAGAACCCGATGTGGGGCTCGATCCCAGGACCCTAAGATCATGACCTGAGCCAAAGGCAGAGGCTTAACCCACTGAGCCACCCAGGCGACCCTTACTTTATATTTTCAGAGACTTTATGTTGGAGCACATGTGAGGAATCCAACAGAATTAGTATACATACATTCGGATATACTGTGATATATATATATATATATATATATATATATATATATATCCGAAAAAAGTGGAGGAATTTCAAATTTGGTAAACAAAGGAATATCATTTCCTTGAGGAAAATTTGGTATATAAGTAATATTTTTAATAATCTATTCTACTTCATATATTTATAAATTTAAGGCTATCTAAACTTGCATAAACATACACAATTAAGTCTATAATGGGTACTTAAAATGACAAACTGCCATTCCAACCCACTTAATTCTTTAATACTTAAATATATTTCATTTCACTCATAATGACAAGAGAATCTTACTTTCAGTCACATTATATCTATAACACATGGACCTGGCATTTTATTTCCTCCCTTTCTAGTTCAAAAGACAGATTAATAGTCACTTGGCCTCCTTCACTTAAACTAAAACTACCATGTCATACATAGAACATACATTAAGTATGTGTAAGAAAAAGGAACATTTTAATTTTTCTCACATTACCACAACATTAAACCCAAACATATACATGAAATTCAATAATTCAATCCTGAATAAAGAGAGACTACTTTTTATATATTAAAAATTAATAAAATGAACAGTTAGCACAGACATGATTAGATATACTGAATCCAAATTTCTCCTCCCAGCTGTAATAGTAGTTATTTAATCCAGCTAACATAATAAACAGAGCCTACAATTTTATCCAGGACAAATTCATGTATACTGAACTTACCCTCCCACCATTAAAATATACAAGAAACAAACTGGAAAACTAGAAAAATATATAAAGCAACTGTTCTCAGGCCTTGGGACAAGAGATGGCATGAGGCTGTTTCCCCAGGGCATAATAAATCAGAGAAGCACTACATCAACACCAGCTTTCTGCCTTAGAAATCCTTTCAGAGAGTAGCATAGGGAAATAAAACCCAAAGAGTGGCAGCGGTGGAGGAAATAGTGGACTGGCTTGGGCACAGAAGACAGCTGAATAATTAAGAGGCAAAAGTGTCTATGCCAAGCAGTAATAAAATCCTGTACTTTTTAAAGGACTATAACACAATCGAGACTCTCAACAAAATAGCATCTACTATGTCAAGCATAAAATCAAAGTTTACATTTTAAAAAAAAGTGACAACATCCAGGAAAAGAAAACAGTTATAAAAACAAAATGAGGGATGATACAGATATTAGAATTGGCAGATACATAATTAAAACTTAGTATTATAAATAGGTTTAATGAATTAAAGGGAAGGTGAATATTTTGAATAAAAATAAAAGGAATATTACTAGAGAAATGGAAACTATTAAAAGGGATTGAAGATGGAAAAGTACAATAACTAAAATAAAATATCCCTAGATGGATGAAATTAGTAGAAGATCAGAAACTTCATGAGAAATAAACAGTTAATTTGAAAACTGGTTAATATAAGGTATTCAAACTGAAGCACAAAGATTTAAAGGACTTTAAAAAAAGAAGAAGAAATAAAATAAAGGAGACCCAGTGGCCCACAGGATTATAGCAAGATGTCTAATATCCTATAATTTGAGTCCCACAGGAAAGGAGAGAGGAGAGAGACTGATGCAGAAAAATCACTGAAAAAAATAAAGACCCCAAATTACAGTGTATAACTTCAACAGTATAGAAGACTAAAAAGAGCTATGTGGACACATACAGTTCTAGAGTTCTTGTGTTGCTTGTAAAATGATAAAATTTGAATATTTGTCTATGATAAGATCATTACATATACTGAAGTCCCCAGAGCAGTATATACATACATACATACATACAAAAGCTGTGTGGCTAAAATAGCAACAGAAAAGATAATGGGAATATTAAAAATAATTAACAATAAGACAGGAATGCAGGAACAGATAAGAAACAAATATAAGGCAAATACCAAGGTGGTAGACATAACTACAAACATATAAATAAAGATAGTAAATGTAAATTAACTAAACACTCAAAGCCACTATATCTCCTTAAATAGAAACACTTCTTTTTTTTTCTTTTTAAAGATTTTTTATTTATTTATTTGACAGACAGAGATCACAAGTAGGCAGAGAGGCATGCAGAGAGAGGAAGGAAAGCAGGCTCCCTGCTGAGCAGAAAGCCCGATGTGGGGCTCCATCCCAGGACCCCGGGATCATGACCCGAGCCGAAGGCAGCAGCTTAACCCACTGAGCCACCCAGGTGCCCCGAAACACTTCTTTTTGTATGTGGTAAGAACATTTAACAAGAGATGTACCCTCTTAACAGATTTTTAAGTGAACATATTTTTAAGTGAACTATGTAAGTGTGGATATGATACTGTAGAGCTGGTCTCTAGAACCTACTCATCTTATAACAGAACTTTATACTCATAGAACAGCATCTCCTCATTTACCCCTCCCTCCAACCCATGACAACCATTATTCTACTCTCTGCCCTTATGAGTTTAACTATTTTAGCTACATTATATAAGTGAAATCATGCAGCATTTGGTCTTCTCTGACTGACTTATTTAACTTACAATCCTCAAAGTTTATTGTGTCACATATGACAAAATTCCCTTATTATTTTAAGGCTGAATTATTATTGTATTGTATATGTATATAGCACATTTTCTTTATTCATGTACCTGTTGATGGATATTAATTAGTTTCCAAATCCTAGCTACTGTGAATAATGCAGCAGTGAACATTGAAATGCAAATACTTCAAAATCCTGATTTCAATTTCTCTGGATATATACCCAGAAGTGAGATTGCTGGATCATATGGTTGTTATTTTTAAAAACTTTGTGACCACCCTATTTTCCATAGTGGTTGCACCATTCTCACCAGTGTACAAGGGTTCCAATTTCTCTGTATCTTCAACAAGGTTTGTCATCTTTGGATTTTTTAATTACAATAGGTATGAGATGATATCTCATTGTGGTTTTGATCTGTATTTTCCTGACGATGAGTGATGGGGGTATCTTTTTATATACCTGCTGGCCATTTGTAGGCCTTCTTTGAAAAAATTTTCTATTCAAGTTCTTTGCTCACTTTTTAATCAGGTTATTTGGGTTTGTTTGTTGTGTTTTTTTTTATTGAATTTTAAGACTTCATTGTATTTTCAATATTAGCCTTTTTTTCAGATATATGGTTTGCAAACATTTTCTTGTATCCAACAGATCATCTTTTCACTCTGTTAATTGTTTCCTTTGCTGTGCTGAAGGTTTTTAGTTTGATGCAATCCCACTTACTATGCAAAAGAATGAAACTGGACCCTTATTTTTATACCATGCATAAAAATTAAATAAAATGGATTAGAGACTTCAAGATAAGGCATACAACTATAAAAACTCCTAGAAGAAAACAAGGAAAATCTTCATGACATTGATCTAAGCAGTGATTCTTGGAAATGACAACAAAATCACAGGCAACCAAAGCAAATATAAGAGACACATTTTTTAAGTGCTGAAGTCCCAAACAAACAGATGGATACTAAAAGAGTAGAAAATTCAAACTGTAGAACACTAAGCATAAGAAGGCTGTGTGACTTTATACCAAGTAGACTTCAACCAAGAATTTGACACCAGTGGTAAAAGGATACCCCCTAATAATAAAAAGGATCAATTATCAAGAAGACAATCCAAGTTTAGAAATGTATGCACAGAGTAGAAATTCAGATATGTGAAACAAAACCTAGAAGAACTAAAGGGAGAAAGAGACACAGTCACAATTTCTGTTAACTATATTGACATTTTTTCCTGTGGTAAATGATAGAATATGTAGACAAAAAGCCAGTAAGGATGAAGAAGATTTGAAAAGACTATCAGTCATAATCATCTTAATTAATTGAAATTTGTAGACATACAACCTACACTTTGCAACATATACTTTTTAAAGAGCCTGTCAAGCATTAACCAAGATAGAATATATGCTTGATTAGAAAATGAGTCTTAACACATTTCATAGTATTTCATCACACAGACTGTGATCTTTTACTGTGACTGAACAAAAATTAAAATCAATAACAATGTCTTTAGCTAAGCTCCAAAATATTTGAAAATTCAGAAATACATCAGTAGATAAAATTGAAAAATTCCTTGAATTAAAAACTTACAGAACATATACAGTCACAAATGAAAGATCTAAATAATACCATGTCTACTATAAAAATTTATTTCTCATTTCAAAACCTTCTCACAAAGAAAACCTCAGGTCTGATGGCTTTACTGGTGAGTTTTATTAAATATGTAAGAAAAATATAATACTAACCTCATAAAATTATTTCATATATATACAGTAAAATAAGCTCCCAAACTTGTTTTTGTCAGCACAATTCTGAGAGTAATAATAATAATAATGAGAATGATATTTCAAAAAGAGAAAATTAGAGTAAAGTCACTTATGAACACATAAATAATATTCATCAAATATTGGCATTAATCCATCTACATAAAACAAATAGCTCATCATGAACAAGAGACATTTATCCTAAGAAAGTAAAGTTGCCTTTACATTTAAAAATCAGTATATTCATAACATTAATGGAGTAAAGGAGAAAAGTCCCATGATCATCTCAAGAGTAGAAACAGCATTTAACAGAAATAATCACTTATGATAAAAAATAAAATCTCTGAGTAACTAGCATGAGTAGAAAACTTCTTCGATCTGGAAAATGGCATTTATAAAAAGCCCTATAGATACCATTAAGGTAGAAAGAACACTGCCTTGTGTCCTAATCCTTGGACCCTGTGAATATGTTACCTTGTATGGCAAAAGGGAGCTTATAAATATAATTAATATTAACTAAAAACTTTGAGACTGGAAGATTAACCTTGATAAATTGAGTGAGGTAAATCTAAGAACATGAGTCCTTAAAAGTAGAGAGTATTTCCTAGCTGTAGTCAGAAAGAGAACCAGAGAGATGGTGGCATGTAAATGACTCAGCAAACTTTGAAGATAAGGAAAGCGGCCAGTGTCAAGAAATGTGGATTGCCTCCAGAACCTGAAAAAAGAAAGGACACGGACTTTCTCCTAGAGCCTCAAGAAAGGAATACAGCCTATGGGTGCTTAGGTAGCTCAGTCAGCTGGGCATCTGACTCATGATTTCAGCTCAGGTCATGATCTCAGAGTTGTGCCATTGAGCCCCACTTCGGGTTCCATGCTAAATGGGAAGCCTGTTTGTGATTCTGCCTCTCCTCTCCCTCTGTCCTTCCCCAACACTCTCTAAAGTAATAAATAAATAAACTCAAAAAAAAAAAAAAAAAAAGAAAAGAACACAGCCTATTGACACTGATTTTAACTAAGAGAGACTTGTGTTGGGCTTCTAACCTACAGAACTGTAAGATAACAAATTTGTACCATTTTAAGCCACTAGAATTTGTGATAACTCATTATGGCAGCACTAAAAAATGACTACACTCATAATTCATAAATGTAAACTACGGCACGTGTTATAAGAAAAGCAAGAATTTGTACACTTACCATTTCTATTCAACATTTTACTAGATTTCATATCCATTGCCCAAAGGCAAAGGAAAGAAGTAAAATGGATAGTATTTGGAAAGGAAGAAAAAACATTATCATTTTCATATGACATGATTGTGTACATAACCATTTCTCTGGAATTTCCCCTGAAACTACCAGACATAGCAGAGATAGTAACTGAATTTAGAAAAGCTCAATATACAAAAATCAACTTTATTTTCATATAAAAGTAGCAGCTGGGTAATTAAGTGAAAGTAAAATTATCATTAACAACGATATCACATAATTGACATAATTAGGGATATATTTAGTGAAGTATACTTAAGACCTACATTAAAATGAAAAGATAATGCTGAGAATACTAAGAATACCCAAGTAAATGGAAAGCTATACATATTCTCTGAATAAAACCCTCAATACTGTTAAGATAATCTATTTTCCATGAAATAATCTGTGCATCCAACAAAATCCCAATCAAAACATGAGCAAGTTTTAAAATAGATACTACCAAGGTGCTTTTAAAGTTTATATGGATGTGAAATGAACCTACCACAACATCTGAGGTTTTACATTGGCTTATTTCAAAAATTACTATAATGCTAAAGTGATCACATAGTGTGATATTGATGTATGAAAAAAAAAAGTAGATTAATGGAGCTAATGGAGCTGCGTAGATAATCTAAGGATATATCAGCATTCATATGGTCAGTACAGAGAGCACAAAAAGCACTAACCATAATATAGGACAAAAAAATTTCAAATCGTACTATATAAAATTTTAGAAGTCACCTTTAAAAAAAGGCCACACCTTGGGAAAAAATGTTTATTGTACATCCTATCAGACTGTCTTAGCAAAGGATGTGATAGATACTACCTAAAGGCAGATATATGAATAGTGAATAAGCACAGGAAATGGTGCTCAATAGTGTGGACATCATCAGGGAAGTGCAAATTAAAAACACAATGAGGGGGTGCCTGTGTGCTTCAGTCAGTTAAAGGATTGCCTTTGGCTCAGGTCATGATTCTGAGGTCCTGAGATTGAGCCCCGTGTCGGGCACCCTGCTCCACGAGGAGCCTGCTTCTTCCTCTCCCTCTCACTCTGACCTTGCTCCCTGCTCATGCTCTTGCTCACTCTCTCTGTCTCTCTCAAATGAATTTTTTAGAAAAAGCAAAATCCTAAAAAAAAAAAACAAACAAAACCACAATGACATATTGTTATATACCCTGTAGAACGCCTAAAATTAATTTAAAATAACTAACAACACCAAATGTTGGTGAGGATACAGAACATATAGAACTCTCATATACTGCAGATGGGAACATTAAAATGTTTGCACATTTTTCCAGTTGAGAAAAAATTTGGCAGATTTTTGCAAGTTAAAAATATATACACTCTATAACATAACCATTCACTTCTAGGTATTTACCCAATAAGATTCGAACACATGGTTCTAACATGTACAAAAATTAAATACCATTTCTATCCACAATAGTCACAATCTGGCAAGAGCACAACTCAATTATGTATTAGGGAGCATGGATAAACAAATTGAGATTTTTTTAAATGAAATATTATTTGTCAGTGAAAAGGAATAAACTACAGACATATAAAACATCATGAATGAATCTCAAAGACACACATAGAGAAAGAAGTCAAGTGCATGCATGTGTGCATACATACATACACACGCACACACACCCACACAAATTTATTTTGAGGGAAAAAAAAAGTGTTCCCTTTGGGTGAGAAGAAAGAGGGTTTCCAGGTGAGTATCATAAAGGGCTTGTCTTTACTACATATCTGTTAATGGGGGTATAGGGTCTACTGGTATTGCATTTGTCCAAATCCTCTTGCGCTATATATTTAAGACCTATGCATGTAATTATTTCTAATTATATTTCATTTTTTAAACATGGAAAACACTGGAAATTATATTAATTCCTGTGGCAGACAGGGACTTCTAGGAAAGCAGGAGTAATTTCATTTCTCATCTTGATTTGGAAACATTTGTCTTGCAGAATACTGGGGCTGGACCCACCCTCTGCCTCCTTGTTTCTTGGGGGTGATGTTGGATGCTACTTCTTGTTTGGAATTTTCCTCCTTTCAGCTCCCTACCCCTTGCTGAAGGTAAGGGGAAGGGACCATTGAATTTCACATCTAAATTCATGCTTTTGTGTCATTTTCCCCCAGTATTAATTATGTCACTATTACTCTCATTTCTGTGTCATCACACTTGAGATCTCTTCCAGTTATCTTCCTGTCCTCTCCTCTCCTTTTACAGTATCTTTTTTTTTAAAGAAAGACTTAATATTCAATTTCCATGAAAGCTCCTTACACTTTTCTGATCTGCTAATATTCCCTTTCCATCACCTCTCCTACCACACCTTGCCACACACACCTATTAGACTCCTACCAGAGACATGAACTGCTGAGCCATGACATGCAAAACTTATATAACATCATCATGTTCTGTAATTCACAAAAACATGTTCATTCTTATATCTTATTTGACATCTAGAGCAACTTAAGTATTGCTTTAATGGATTAAAAAATAGTTTTTCACAAGCCTGCTTGTGCCAAATTCAGGCAAGTATTAAGCAAAAGATCCTGGGTTTGAAAAAAATTGAGGGACAGTGGGAGAAGGTAAAAGATAAACTTTTGCTTCCAATAGAAATATTTTTTCTCAACAGTCAAATAATATGAAAATAGCACATACTGCCTAATACTTTTGTCATAAAAGCAAGAACACTTTATGTCGGCTGGCACCATAAGTAGTTGTGGTTATCACAGAAATTAATCAGTTAGAAAGGATAATTAAAGGCAATAATGCAAGTTTGATACTAATGGTATAGCATATTTTGAGCTTGTTTTCCCCTTAGGTCTCCTTAAATTATCTTATATATTCTTATTTTGACTCGACAACCTTTTATTCTCAAGATGACATCTCATATACTCTTTGCCTAGTCATTTATTTCTCCCTTTGTTATTTTCACATAATATTCTTTGCCTTGGACAACACTATTACTCAAGTTAGCCCTGTCATAGTGACTTTGCAGGAAATAAATGAAACTCTTTTTCTTCACTCTCTTTCTCTCTCTCTCTCTTTTTAGATTTTATTTATTTGAGAGACAGAAATCATGTGAGAGAATACCCAAAGGGGGAAGGGCAAAGGGAGACAGAGAAGCAGGGTGCCAGCTGAATGAGGAGCCCAATGCAGGACCTGTTCCTAGGACCCTGGGATCATGATCTGACCCAAAGGCAGATGCTTACTGACTGAGCCACCCAGGAGTCCCTAAAGTTCTCCTTCTTTTGTGAAGATTAGAGGGCTTGAACAGTATGTAAGATCGCAAATTTTTTTTATTGTGTTACATTTTCACCATACAATACATCATTAGTTTTTGATGTAGGTTTAAATTAAGTTCCATCTATCAGTTAACAATTTTTTTATTATATGCTATAATATGAAATTATGGTTTGGTTCAGAGTATCTCCTCTACTTACAGGAATGAAGGACCATATGGTTTTATGTAATTTTAATACATAAGGCTAGGGTGTGCCAAAAGATAAAATGTAGTACTGTGGAAAGAGAAGCCTAAATCTGAAAAATTGGGTTTGATTTAGTTTTTAGAAACAATGGAAGAAGGTATATAGGCAAATAAATTATTTGACCAATTACATTCTATGATTGATTTTATTCTTAATTTCCCTACCTCTAAAACTGGGAAGTTGAATTTTTAGACAACATGTAAGGGCCCTTTCAATTCAAAAGGTGTATGATTTTATTTCATGTAATACTTTCATTTTATTGATAAATACAAGAAAGCCACTATCCTCACTCATCTATTACTTTGAGTTGATTTTCTCTTTCCTGGTTAAGCTAACACCTCAACTGAGAAGATGAAAGCTTGGTGCAGTTAAATGAATTCATGCATAAGAATGAGATTAAAGGTAAGGGGTGCCTGGGTGGCTCAGTGGGTTAAAGCCTCTGCCTTCGGCTCAGATCGCGATCCCAGAGTCCTGGGATCGAGCCCCGCATCGGGCTCTCTGCTTGGCAGGGAGCCTGCTTCCTCCTCTCTCTCTCTCTCTCTCTCTCTCTCTCTCTGCCTTTCTGCCTACTTGTGATCTCTGTCAGGTAAATAAATAAAATCTTAAAAAAAAAAAAAAGAATGAGATTAAAGGTAATAACTACCTTTTTGAAAAACCTGAGATGATAAAATAGATATATACAAGAGAGCATGAGGGTGCACCAAATGAAACTTTAAGACTTCTTGATATCAAAAATTATTAATAAGTTCCACAGTGGTTTACAGAATAATGTGCTAGAATTCCATTTTCATTCCTTAAAATTATCCTATTTCAAGTCATTATTTTTGTTACTTTGCTATTTTTGTTGTTTAAACATTATATTCTTGGACATCCAATCAGGATTTGGCTACATAGTATGTTTGTGTAATTTTGTGACTATCAAGTGAAATATTGCTTGTCTTTGTTTATGATTTTCTCCTTTGAACTTGTTCTACTGTTATTATAAAATTTTACACTTGATTGTGGGTTTTCTATTGTTAAACATTTAAAGGCCACATACATCAAATAAAAGACATTTTCTTTTCCCTCCTTGAAATCAATATTTTAGGTGTGGTTATATAGCAGTAATTATCTCTCATTTGATAATTTGATAATTGGTTAATTTGATAAATTGAATAGTCAGTTCTACCAAGGGTTCTAACATTATTGTATTTATATCTAACACAGCTACGAAGTTACTTATATTAATATAAGAAATACTATTATGAGGAATTTATGTAACTTTCTTCATGGTTTGCCTTGCTTAAAATTCTTCTCTATCAGGAATACATTTTCAAGTTTTGTTAATTGGGAAAACTTTCATCAAACGTCTTTGGATGTAAATTACACTCAGCAGCAATTTCTGAAGGGTTTCATGTTTTAACAGTGGGTTAAATTCTAAGCAAAGCCTACCTATAGCCCGTGCAAATATACTAGGTTAGAGCACTGGGTTTGCCTTCCATATTAAAGGAATGAATAGCCATTAGGGTGAATAAGTCATTTGAGAAATTCTGCAAAACACAGTAGAAAATATTTTTTCTAGCACCTGTGAGATTTAGAAGTTACTTGATATTGTAGAGTTTAATCACTCTCATTCTTTACAGAGAAAACTGCAAATTACTTTGGCCATAAAATAATCTTTCTTAACACTTACCTTCTTGAATTTAATACTTTTATCCATTACTGAAACTAGACGTCAATGAAATATTATTTAAGTTAATTTAAATAAATTTCTACTGAAACAAAAGTGTGAATACTTTTTTCACTGATTTATGCATATCTATAATTATTTAGATACAATTATTTGTACAGTGTCCATTATAAATAGGAAAAGTAAATCACACAATTGAATAGCTAAATAGTTTTCAAAGTAACCTTCTGAAAGTCACAAACAATCTCAATGATCATGCCTGCTCTAGTTTTTTTCTCCTTAATGTAAAATAATCTGAGTAAAATAATCTCTTCTCTTAGAGTTTCATACTTATAGGTTCAGGAAATTTCTCCATTATTCTTTTAAACATGGAAAAAGACAAATCAGATTTCCCTTACTTCTTATCTGGCTATTCTGAGTGAAGTTAGTGTATGTATAGAAGCCATTATATTCTCATGCATAATTACATACACATAAAGTCCTGCCAATGTTGTATATTAGATTTTATGGGACACATTAAACAGTATATAGGAAGTTACATTTGTTTATGACAGACACAGTCAGATTATATTTTCTTGTGTTCCCAGAATATTCCTATGTACCACATACAAATCAGTGCATTGCAAACAATGTACTCATAGAATACCCTAAATATTCATGATATTGCTTTGCACTTGTGAAAACATTATAGTTTACAAAACACCCTTTCATGCAGAATTTTATTTTAAAATCAGTGTGCATGAGACATTTCAAAATAATTCCACACAGACATATAAAAGATAAAATGTAGATTTACATGTTTTGTAAATCTACATGTTTGCTAGGGCTGCCATAACATAATACCAGACTGAGTAGCTTAAATAACAAAAATTTATTTTCTTACAGTTCTGGAGACTGGAAGGGCAGGATCAAAGTGTCAGCAGATTTGCTTTCTTCTGCAGTCTCTCTTTCCTTAGCTCACAGATAGCCACCCACATACGTGGCCTTTTTTCTGTGGGTGAACATTCACCCACAGAACGCTCTGTGGGTATCTCTTCCTCTTATAAAGACACCAGTCATATCAGATTAGAACCCACCTATATGACCTCATTTATCTTTAATTATCTCTTTAAAGGCATTATCTCCAAGGTGCTGGTGTGGTTCAGTCAGTTAAGCATCTGCCTTTGGCTCAGGTCATGATCTCAGGGTTCTGTGACTGAGCCCTGCATCAAGCAAGACCTTTTTCATAAGGCTCCCTGCTCAGTAGTGAGTCTGCTTCTGCCCATACCCCCAATTGTGTGCTATCTCTCTCAAATGAATGAATAAAATCTTAAAAAAAATAAATAAAAGCTCTACCTCCAAACCCAATAACTGGTTAGGTACTGGGGTAGAACTTCAACATATGAATTTTGGGGGGACACAATTCAGTCCATAAACATGTTTGTAGTGACTATGACAGCTATAAGGTATGACTTCTTTTCTTTATATGTAGTTGGTGTAGTAACACAAGCTTAGGTAGTTCCATTTTGGTGGGAGGACACCCAGACCCCTCCAACACCTCATGGTAGGTGGCTTATGACAGCTGTGCTCTTGTCCTTAAGTTTTATTTTTTTTTCCTTTTTATTTGGCTAATCTAGCTTCTTCTCACTATTAGTACTTTAAACACAGTACAACTTCCCACTACTGATTTGCCAAGTCATCTGAGTTACATATGATTTGTTTCTGGGAGCTGTCACTCCTTTTTTGAGTTGAAATTCATATTATGTAAACCATTATTTTACCATATTAATCATTTCTAAATGAATAATTCAGTGGCATTACGCATAATCACAATGTTGTGCAACCACCATCTTTACCTAAACATTTTCTTCGTGCCAGAAGAAACCACCATACACAGTAAGCACTTACTCCAATTTTTCCATCTTCCACATTCTACCATATTCTGCCCATCTTCCATGGTATGACCTGGCAACTACCAATTTGTTTTTTGTCTCTATGGATTCACATCGTCAGGATATTTCCTATTAACAGAATTATACAATACGTGAACCGTTATAGGTAGTTTCTTTCACTTAGCTCAGGTTTTCAGATTCCCTGATGTAATATTTATCAGGAGTTCATTCTTTTTATCACTGAATATCCTTCATTTTATGGACATATCCCATTTGTTTATCTATTCATTGTTGAAAAACATTTGGGTTGTTTCCACCTCCAGGCTATTGTGAGTAGTGCTTCTGTGATATGCATGTACATATATTTGTTTGAGTACCTATTTTCCATTCCTTTGGGTATTCAAATAGAAGTGGAAATTCTGCATTATATGCTAATTCTATATTTACCTTCTTGAGGAAACATCAGACTTTTTCCTCAGGGGCTGAACTATTCTACCTTCACACCAGGAAATTATGACACTTACACTCTTCTCCACATCCTTCCCAACACCTAGGCTTTTCTGTTACATTATTGTTATTGGTGCTGATGTTGTTAGACAGCATTCCTAGTGGATGTGAAGGGTTATTTCTTTGTTGTTTAGATTTTCGTTTCCATATGAAGAATTATGCTAAACAAAGTTTCACGTGTTCATCAACCATTTATTTATCTTCTTGGGAGAAATGTTTATTCAAGTCCTTGGCTCATTTTTTAAAATTGAGATGTTTGTAGTGTTGAGTTGTAAGTATTCTTTATATATGTTACAACTACACCCTTATTAAATATATTATTTGTAAATACTTTCTTCTGTTCTATTGGTTTTCATTTCAACTACCTTAATGTGCTTTGATTTACAAAATGTATAATTTTGATGAAGTTCAATATATCTTTTTTTTTCTTTTGTTCCTTGTGCTTCTAGTGTTATATCTAAGAATCCATAGTTAAATCCGTAGTCATGAAGATTTACTTCTACTTTTTCTTCTAATAGTTGAATAGGTTTAGTGCTTATATTTAGGTCATTGACATTTTTTAAAAAAATTTTTGTATGTGGTGTGAGTGGTCCATTTTCATCATCTTGCATGTGATACAATATGTCCTCAAACTATTTCTTGAAGAGAGTATACTTTCCCCATTGCATGGTTGTGGCACTCTTTTTGAAAATAATTGGCTGTAGATATATGGCTTCATTTTGGACTCTCAATTCTATTCCATTAGAGAATATATCTATCCTTATTTTGGTACTACACTGTTTCAGTTATTGTATCTTAGTAGTAATTTAAAATCAGGAAGTGTCAGTCCTGCAACTTTATTCTTCTTTTTCAATATTGTTTTGGCTCATGTGATTCCATATGAATTTGAGAGTCAGCTTTTCCAGGACTGTAAGAAAGGTTGTTGAATGGTTGATAGATGTTATACTACATCTGTAGATTGCTTTTGGGGAATACTGCCTTCCTAACAATAATAATTCTTCCAATCCATGAACATGAAAAGTGTTTTTATTCATTAAGCTCTTTCTTAATTTCTTTCAAAATGTACACTTTAGAGCGTGCATGCTTTCACATTCTGGGTTAAATTTATTATAGGTATTGACTCTTCAGGTTTCCTTTACAAATGGAATTGCTTTTTAAATTTCCCTTTCAGGTTATTATTTGCTGCACAAAGAAATAAAACTTTCCTTTAATGTGTTAATCTTATATTCTGCAACTTTGCTGAATTCATTTGTTAGTTCTAATAGGGGTTTTTGTGGATTATTTGGGGGATTTTCTACATATAGGATTATGTCATCTGCACATGAAGACAGTTTTAGTTCTCCCTTTCTAATTTGAGTGTCTTGTATATCTTTTTCATGGCTTATTACTCTGCCTAGACTCATTAGAAGGTTAAATAGAAGCAGTGGAAGCAGACATCCTCATTTTGTTCCTGATATTAGAGGAAAAGCATTCAGTTTACAGAATATGGTGTTAGCTGTGATTTTTTTCCCTAATTTTCTGAGTTTTTCTTTACCATGGCAGTGTCAAATTTTGTGAAATGCTTTTTCTGCATCAATTGCAATGCCAGGTAGCTTTTAAAAAATTCTTTAGTCTATTAATCATTGATTTTATGTTGAAAAACCCTGCATTCTTGGGATAAATTCCACTGTTATAGTATATAATTCTTTTAATATGCTGTTGGATTCATTTTGTCTAGTATTTTGTTGTGGATTTAATCTCTTTATTGTTATAGTTATGTTCTGATTTGTCTATTTTTTTGAGTCTGTTTGGTAATTCACATGTATCTGAAAACTTGCCCATTTCATATAGGGTATCTAATTTTTGGTATATAATTGTTCATATGATTGTTCTGTTAAAATTGTGTTTGTATCTGTAACATTGATGGTAATTCCCCAAACTCATATTCTGATTTTAGTTATTTGTGTCTTCTTTTTCTTAGTTAGTCTAGCTAAAGGTTTGTTACTCTTTTTTAAGTTTTCAAGGAATCAACTCTTGGTGTTATTCTTTTTTGTTCTTCTTTGTTTTGTTTATCTATGTTCTAATCTTCATTATTTCCTTTCTTCTGTTAGCTTTGGGTTAAGTTTCTCTTTTTTAGTTCCTTAAGATGTAAAGGTGGATTATCAGTTTGAAATTTTTCTTCTTCTTTTTTTTTGACCTTCTGGTTATTTCAAAGTGTGTTGTTTATTGGGGCACTTGGGTGGCTCAGTTGGTTAAGCATCCAACTATTGATTTTTAGGTTGGGTCATGATCTCAGGGTTGTGAGATCAAGTCTCACATAAGGTTCTGCACTGGGTGTGGAGCCTGCTTGGGATTCTCTCTGCCCCTTCCCCTGCCCCCCATCCACCCCCACTTGCATGGGTACATGCTCTCTCTTCCAAAAAAAAAAAATAATAATTAAAAGTATGTCATTTAACTTATAAAAATTTAGGGATGTTTTAATTTCACTGTGGTCAGAGAATATTCTCGTGATTTAAATAACTTTAGTTATCTTGATATCTGCTTAAGAGCCCAATATATGGCAAATTTTGATAAACATTCCATGTGCATTTAAATAAAACTGTATTCTGTCATTCCTTAATTCAGTTCTTTTCACATTTTCTTAAGTTGTTATGTCTAAAGATTTTGTGTCTTCCAAATCTATATCTTTACTGATGTTCTGATTTTTCTAATAGTGACAGAGAAAAAGTGTTGGAAACATCCATTAAGTTTGTAAATTTGTTCTTTTAGTTATATCTAAATTACATCTTATGTATCCTATTGGCTTGGTATTAGACACATGCACACTTAGAATTATTATACATTTTCATTATGTATTAACAGTTTTATCAAATAAAATATGTTCTCTGGTCCAGTTAATAATTTGATTCATATTTGGTTTTAGTATAGTTACACCTTTATTACTCATATTTCGATGTTACAGTCTTTTTAAAATTTTTCCTCCTTCCAGAGTTCTTATGTTTACTGCCTCTTATGTGTATATTTGACAGACTTGTGGCAGTAACTGATGCTAAGGCTTCCAATTCGAGATGCAAGAAAAATGTGTTCTAGTTCTTTCTGTCTGTCTGATTGTGGCAGTCAATGGGGCAACACAGGGAAAAAAATACAATGAAATAAAAAAAATTAAAGTGTGCCTCTTATGAGCAATCTAGTTTATTTTTTTAAAAAGTTGGGCAATTTTGGGGGGATGCCTCGGTGGCTTAGCTGATTAAGTGTCCAACTCTTGATTTAAGGTAAGGTCATGATCTCGGGATCTTGTTAGTTATCCACGTCTTATTTTGGATTTTCTTGGTTTGTTTGCTATTATTTTAGAGACTACAATAGGCATTCTGGATTCATTGAAGTTTGACAGAAATTTCTACTATCTTATTTTCATGTACGTATTTTTCATTTCTTTCTTTTCCCTTCTGTATGTCAATCTGAATATTTCTTCTTACTCACCTACCTACAGTCTACATTTCTTTTCTTTCTGCTTTATCTAATCTATTGTCAAACCAAAATGAGAATTTTTAATTCCCGCTGTTGAATTTTGTTGTTGTTCTAGAAACAGGAACTCTAATACAGGAAAGAAACAAATGAGTTTATCTTAGAGTAAATCATTCCCTGTTACAATTCTTCAAGTTGCTATCTATTCTTCTGAACTATTAATCACAATAATTTGAAGGTCTATGTTTACTAATGTTATAATCTGCCACAACAATGGTATGTTTCTCTTGTATGCTTTTCTTCTTGCCTTTTCATTCTTCCCCTCTCATTTGGGCTTGTCTAGTGGCATAACTGTTAATTGTATATTGAATAAAAGACATTTTAAATAAAGAATTATAGTGTCCCTACATAATATTGTTTTCATCAAGAAACAATTAATTTGTCACAGGCTATTCCATGATATAAGCTACCTTATGTCTTTACATCTTTGTGTTTTTTTTTTTAAGATTTTATTTATTTATTTGACAGACAGAGATCACAAGTAGGCAGAGAGGCAGGCAGAGAGAGAGGGAAGCAGGCTCCCCACTGAGCAGAGAGCCCGATGCGGGGCTTAATCTCAGGACACTTAGATCATGACCTCAGCTGAAGGCAGAGACCTAACCCACTGAGCCACCCAGGCGCCCCCTTTGTGTTTTATAGAATTACAGGTTATATCTCCTTATCATTTAATCATATGACAATTTCTGTCTTTTAGTGTTGCTATTGAACAATCAGCTGCCAAATTATTTGTAAATTTAACCAAAGTATTCTCTTTGGTTATTTCTTTTTCAATTAAGGGTACTATTTTTTAAAATAAATACCTGTTTACTTATAAAAGTATGGGAGAGGTGATTTATTTAAAAATAAAGTAGCAAGTATAAGCCTATTTGTTATAAAACTAATCACATCATAAGGCAGTTGTGAATTTAAGATTACATAATCCATGAAGATATGTATAAGCATCTTATCCCATAATAAACACTGTAAGTGTTCATCATAATAGGGAATATTGATACTATCAGTGTTATTATTTATGTATCCAGCAGAAACGTGGTCAGAAAAGCAGGATTATTTATATTTTCTACTTTCATGTTTTTTATAGCCCATCTCTAGCTTTCAGACTTAGATGAAAACATGGATCCTGACTACAGATAATAGAAAAGAGAGGAAAAATTACATTAACTTATGGACAATGCAACTACACACCACATTCTGGACTAGACTTATGAAGTTATTTTAGGTTAAAAATATTCTGGATCAGACTCACAAAGTTTTTATGTTTAAAAGACCATACTTGTATAGACCAAAACCATGTGGTAATGACAATTCTCATTTGGCACATGTTTTAATCAATATTAGTAGCTTTAACTTTTTAGAGATCTCTTTTGTTTCTTTCCTGCATGTCTCTCTCTCTTACAATATTATTAACTTCTTTTCTTGAAGTTCATTGGGCCAGATTCCAGAGTAATGACTTCTAATCTCCTGGGTAGAAGTTTCAGCACTCTGGAAATCCAGTGGGGAAAGACTGTAAGCATATTAAAAATATTTTTCTTTATCCTCTTATGATATCTTGTATTTCCTTTCATGCTCAATAGATGACCTTATATCCTACTTTCTAGGAATATAGAAAATCTTAGATATACACATACTTTCATCTTACTAATTAAAAAACTTGAAACATTCTTGATTTTTATACCCATTCTATATTCTTTTAATTCAAATTACCAAAGAAAACTCAAGGCTACTACTCTAAAGGCAAGGTCCTCAAATATCTACACTTTCATCAGTTATCATTTCTTTTTCTTATATATCAATCTTGTTTTTACCAACTAGGCACCCTCGTATGATAATACATGGTTAAGAGTCATCTAACATTGAGACAGTATTCTCATCTTTTCTTACGCCCTCAGTAGTTACTTTAATAGGAAGTTATCACAGATTATATCAAGCAAGTCTGTCTTGCTGCTATTTTAATCAAGAGATACATTATATACACTCTTTGTTTATATATATGATATTTTTAAAATATTGGTACTTGGGTTTCTCAATAAATCCATATTTTATATACAATTTTAAAATATTTCATTGGCATTAGATTGCCATATATATAAACATATTCAATATAAACAATCTCAGCTTGATCATATATCAGAATTTTATTTTTGAGAGTTATTAATCGTCATGAACAATCTTTCTTTATAGTATTCATGCTATGCAGTAAGGGCACTCAAACCTTTTTCTATCAAAATTTACCTTAGTAAAATTTTAGAATATTACCAGTGTTCTCTGTTTAGGCCTCGATGTCATAGTTGCTGTTTCTGAGAGGTCCCATATTTTTTGCTTGTTTTTCTCCCATACTTTATATATATTATGTGAATTATAAAATTTTTCTTAAATTTTCCAGTTTTCCTATATGTAGCTTCTGAGTATAATGTAGGAAAGGTTGTAATTAGTGATTAATGTGTTAAATGAGAAACAGATGGTGAGAGAATGGACAATTTCACCAGAGAACCTAGATTCTATAAAATATAACTCAATGATGAAGAGTGACATCACCAAAGTAGTATAGTAGAAGCCACCATGCTCCTATAGAGAACAATTAGACAGCTGTCCATGAACAAAGATAGGTCTGAGATTGCTCAGGAGTCCACTTAAAAAGTTTAACAACATAGTAAAGCAAAACACCTAAAAATAGGTGTTTTGGTAGGTAGGAAGAACAGTTTCATTTGCCTGCATCCTCTCATGGCCCAGGGCAGCTCTTTCTCACCAAAGAGAACTTCCTAGACTAAGAGAGCCTCTCTCACCAGGAAAAGGAGAACAAAATGAATGACCAGTTTCCTCAACTTTTCAATGCTTTCAACAAAGTATCTGTTTTAGTCCCAACCCTCCCAGATATCAGTAAAACTGAGACAGCTGGAAACAAGAAATAAACATGGGGCAAACAGTATTTGCCACATGGCAGAAGTGGCAATTGTACCCAACAGCCTGTGCTGGAGTGGATCCCAGCAACCTTTGCTACTTGAGGAGCTCAACAGCCCTTGTAGACACTTGGAACACTCCCAGCTTTCATCACTGAGAAACTCTTCATAGACCTGACTGATCCACAGAGGATCCCAATGGCTTTCTCCACTGAGGAAACCAACAGCCAATACAGCCACCACACAGATCCTTTGCAGATTTTGATTTGAATAAAAAACCTCAAAGCACCACAGGCTTTCCTGTTTGCAGACAGCCAGCTGCCTGAGACCCTCCCCACTTTGTACAGCTGCTTGTGGTCCTGGTACCAGCCCTGATTCCTGTCACTGGCTAGCACCAATGTGTGTGTCTGCAGCTAGTCTCTTTAGCTATGTACGTGCAAGCCATTGGCCCTGGCTTCTATCACCAGCATCAAATTCTGTGTGAACACTGGAGACTAGCATCTATAGCCACCCAGGTACATGCAGACAGCCTGGACCCTGCAGCTGCTTGGGCTCCCAAGCCAGCCTTGACTCTTATCACTGGACTGCACTAATGTGCATGTTTTCAGCTAACCCTGGCAGTCACAAATTAATATCTTCTCTACTTTCACTTCCAAAAAATTGAAGGGGGAGGCCCTCAAACTCATTTTACAAGGCCAGAATTATGCAGATACCAAAGCCACAAGTAAAGAAAATTTCAGGACAATATCCTTATAGAGATGTATAGAGATACAAACATTCTCAACAAAATACTAGCAAACTAAACTCAATAGCACATTGAAAAGATGATATACCATGATCAAATGGAATTTACCCCTCAGATGCAGGGATGTTTCAACTTAGAACAAACAATAAATGTGACACACTGCATAAATAGAATGAAAAACAAAAATTATATGAGTATCTCAATAGATGCTGATAAAAAATTTGATAAAATTCAACATCTCAACTCTCTGATATAAATTTTCAATAAATTATGTGTAAAAGAAATATACCTCAACAAAATAAAGGTATATATGAGAAACCCACAACTAACATCAGACTCAATGGTAAAGAGCTGAAAGCTTTCCATTTAAGATAAGGAACACAAGATAAGAGCACTCACTCTCATAACTCTTATTCAACATAGTATTGGAAGTCCTAATTACAGAAGTTAGGCAAGAAAAAGAAATGAAAGGAATCCAAATCAGAAAGAAAAAAGTAAAACTGTCTCTATTTGCTGCTGGCATGGCCCTCTAAAGATTCCATCAAAACAGTTTTGATCTAATCAATGAATTCGGTAAAGTTTAAGAATACAAAATCAATATACAAAAATTAGTTGAATTTATATACACTAACAATAAACTACTTTAAGAAGAAATTAAGAAAACTATCCCATTCACATTAGCATCAAAAATAATAAAATACTTAGGAATAAATTTAACCAAGGGAGTGAAAGATCTATAGACTGATAACTATAAGACATTGATGAAAGAAACTGAGGACATAAATACATGGAAAGATATTCCATGTTCATGGATTAGAACAAATAATAGTATTCAAATATCCATATTATCCAAAGCCATTTATAAAACAATACAATCCCTACCAAAATCCCAATGGCATTGTTCAAAGAATAGAAAAAACAATTGTAAAACTCCTATGAAACCACAAAGACTCTGAACAGCCACTACAATTTTAGAGAAGAAACAAACATGGCAGCACCATGCTTCCTGATTTTAAGCTATATTACAAAGCTACAATAATCAAAACAATGTAGTACTGGCATAAAAGTAGATACATAATCTGAAGGAGAAATAGGAGCCTAGAAATTTACTCACACATATATGGTCAACTTCTATTTTTCAGAGGAGCCAAGAATACTCTGTGGGGAAAGGATAGTCTCTCAGCAAATGGGAAAACTGGATATCCACATGCCAAAGAATAAAATTGAACCCATATCTCACAACACTCACAAAAATGAACTCTAATGGATTAAAGACTTAAACATAAGACCTGAAAATGTACATTCCTCACCAAAACCTCCTTACCAGGAGGTAAAAACCTCCCGAGATCAGTCCTGGCAATGGCTTTTTGTATGACAATGAAAGCAAAATGAGCTTTTCAACAAGCAATGAAAAGCAAAAATCAACAAGTAGGACTACATAAAACTAAACTGACAAAGTCAAGGGCAACCTGTAGAATGGGAGAAAATATTTGTAAGCCATGTATCTGATAAGGTAATATCCAAATATATTTTTTAAAAACTCATAAAAATAATGAAAAAATATTTGTTAATGGCAAAGAAACAAACAATCCAATTTAAAAATGGGCAAAACACATAAACAGATATTTTTCAAAGAAGACATACAAATGGCCAACAAATACATGAAAAAGTGCTTGACATCACTAATCATCAGGGAAATGCAAATCAAAACAATAATGAGATATGACCGCACACCTGTTAGAATGGTTATTATGGGGAAAAAAAGAGGTAACAATGCTGAAGACAAAGAGAAAAAAACACTTGTTACTGGAAGGAATATAAGCTGGTACAACCACTGCAAAACACAGTCTGAAGTTTTCAAAATATTTAAAATAAAGCTACCACATGACCCAGCAATCTCACTGGATACATCTCCAGAGGAATTGAAATCACTACCTGAAGATATTCCCATGTTTGTTTATAGCATTATTCATAATAGCCAAGATACAGAAACAACCTAAGTGTTGACTGATGGGTAAATAAACAAAATGTGGTATATGTAGATATACAATAGTATATTATTCAGCCAAAAAAAAAGGAAGGAAATTCTGTCACTTGTAACATAGATGGATCATGGGGGCATTATATAAGTTAAATATATCAGAGAAAGACAAATACTATGTAATCTCACTTACTATGTGGAATCTAAAAATATTTGATTCATAGAAACAGAAAGTGGAACTGAGAGAATTAACATGTCATTGGGCTGCTTAGTCCACAAAGAACCTATCACCCAAGATTTGGAGCTGGAGGAGAAGGAGCCCATATTCTCAGCACACAGATGAGCTTCCATCATACTGATATGAGGAAAAAGGGAAAGGATTGTGGCTCAAATGCCACAGGTTCTTGTGTTCTTAAAAGAACTTTATAAATTTTATTAAATATACTTAATCTCCATGTACTCTATGCTCTCTGGACAATTTCCACAGTTTAAACGTTACTTTTAAAAAATATAGGGTGCCTGGGTGGCTCAGTGGGTTAAAGCCTCTGCCTTCGGCTCAGGTCATGATCCCAGGGTCCTGGGATCGAGCCCCGCATCCGGCTCTCTGCTTGCTGAGGAGCCTGCTTCCCCCTTTCTCTCTGCCTGCCTCTCTGCCTACGTGTGATCTCTGTCTGTCAAATAAATAAATAAAATCTTTAAAAAAATTAAAAAATAAAAAATATAATGTTCATCAATTTTCATTGTTTTGCCAGGAGACAGGTCTGTGGAGTTTGTCATACGTCATTTCAAAAGTCAAGTTCCTTGTTTTTTGTTTTAAGATTTATCTGTGAGAGAGAGAGAAAGAGAGCGTGTGCAAGCAGGGGGAGGGGCAGAAGGAGAGGGAGAGAATTCTCAAGCAGGCTCCCTGATGAGTGTGGAGCCTGACAGGGGGCTTGAGTCCCAGAACCCTGAGATCATGACGTGAGCTGAAACCAAGAGTTGGACTCTTAACCAACTGAGCCACCCAGGCACCCCAAGTTTCTTTTTCTTAACTACAAATTATATGGAAACTCAACTGAAGGAAAGCAATCCATCAAAAAGAAAATGGAATAAACTGATATTTGAGTTTCATATAAAATCATGTTAACAATAGCATAAAGTATATGGTACATATGTTATTCTATGTGTCTTTCAAATATGCAAAGAACTTAAAGTTTTATGTTCTGTATTTATAAGCTGACTATGGTGTTGAAATTTTCAATTTTAATTTTTTATGCAGCAATGTAACAATTGTAAAAGAAAGATATAAAAAGTTCTAGGTCATAACATATTTTGAGAATATTTATCTCAATACCTAAGAGTATACAGACAAGTTATTAGAATGGGAAGTTTAGAGGAGTCATTGAATTAACCTGTGAAAATTATAAAGATTTTGTTGTTTCTTTTTTGATATTTTATCTTCTCTCATCCTCAACTATATACCACAAAAACTGAGATAGTATTTACATTTACTGATAATTTGTACAATCAAGGAAATATTTATATTTTAAGTAAATAAAATAAATACAACAGTAATACTAGTCAAAATACTTAAAATGAGACATAAATCAAATTAGTTGTTTTCATCTTAAGCTTTAAAACTACCTTGTTTGTAGGTTTGTTGCCTTAAAGTTTTGTTGCCTTAAAATCAAATAATTTATATTAATTTTTATAGTCCTTAACACTTTATTTTAAATTGGGAAACTCTAAGTAGTAGTCTGTTGAAGTAATTTGATGTATTAAAATTTTACTTCTAATAAAACATTTCCTCATTATTTTTAAGTCAAGAATCAACGGGAATCATCCCTAATCAACAGAGTCACCACTGTATTTCTATTGGACGTGTTTTCTCAGCTTTCCCTTCTGTATACCATATGATTAGATTGACCTTCCACAAGCAATTGTCTTTTGGAATCTAATAAAAATTTAATTAATTTTAAACATAACTTGTTTTGTATTCTTTAGTGAAAAAGGTTATCATAGCAGTCTCAGATTTAGTCTGATATTTAGGTTTCTAAATTATACTACTCCTTCTACCTCCCTTTAGCATATTTTCTTTGACAATAATTAGCAAAACTATTAATAATGACTTCCAGAGAAGTACGCACAAATCCCATGAAAACTGGATGATGGAGGAGACGAACTCTGCTAAGTCATCCATAGCTTTGCAACTCTGATCGAAAAGCTTCAATTAGAAAATATTCTGTTCTGTGATAGCAAACCATTTCATTTTTAAAGTTTATATAAGATGGTAATTCTAATATATATTCTTGCATGGGTCATATCTATAATGTGATTTTTTAAAATTTATGAGAAGTGAGAGGGGGAACATCGGAGGGGGAGACAAACCATGAGAGACTGCAGACTCTGAGAAACAAACTGAGTGTTTTGGAGGGGAGGGAGGTAGGGGGTTGGGTGAGCCTGGTGATGGGTATTATGGAGGGCACCTATTGCATGGAGCACTGGGTGTGGTGCATAAACAATGAATTTTGGAACACTGAAAGGAAATAAAATAAAATGGAAAAAAATTTTAAAAATAAAATAGTAAAATCCCTCCCCCCAATAAAGATAACAATTCTTTCTGGAAATGTATTAGGAAGACACCAGTTCTGAGATAATTTATTTTTAACAAACTGCCTTCTATCATAAAAGGCCTAAGGTCAAAATTCTGTATCTATAATAGATACGGGTCTATTCTGTATCTATAATAGATAAGGTCAAAATTCTTTATCTATAATAGAAATAATTTTGTTTCCCTGGGTTTTACTCTCTATACTGGTAACTAATGGAGTATGTCGACTGGAGGTACTATTTAAGGGACAGGAAGTTTCTGATTCACAAACCACATGTCACAATAAATAAACAATCAGAACTTTACCTAATCTATTCTAACCTCTTAATTTTACTATTTAAAAAATTGAGGCTCAGAAGGTGAATGTGCCCACCATGATTTATAATAGGGTTGTTTCTAAGAGAACAAGGAACCTCATTCCACTCCACTGCTCCTTTCCTTAGCGTCATTTGCCTACACTATAAACGGCTTTTTTAAGTACAATTAGAAAATACAGCTAGAGAGACTTTTCTAAATATTTTTTGCCTCAGTCAGTGTTTCAGAACCCCTAACACCCGCATTTTGAAGCACAGAAGCATTCATCTTGCATTCAGATTGCTGTAAAGATCATCTGTACCTGTAAGTCTATGGCAATTGCTTAGCTCCACGATATTATCTCCAAACCATATACTGGGATTTGTTTTGCCTGGACAATCTGAATTGTCTAATAAGAAAACTTGAATTCAATGAATAATCTTAAAACTCCCTGCTTCCTGTCTTTGTCTAGACATGATTTTTAACACATTCTCATTTTATTTAGACAAATGAAAATATTACAACATATTGATATCTGCTTTTCTCAGATTACTTTATTTATCATTGTTATCATAGGATCTGTGTTTCTATGTAGGAATTCAAATGCAATTTCCACAATATTGGAACTGAAGAACTGAAAGGATGATTCAGATCATATCCTGGTTTGATATTCCAATGGATTACAATAAAAGATAAAGTAATAGCTATGCTCATTTAAAAGCTGGTAAACATAAATTGGGAACATCATTTTAAAAAAATTCTATTGGTGGCCAACATATATAGTACCACTTTTCATTTTATTTTTTGGAGATTCACATCATTGCTTAAAAAAGGGTAAACTGGGGGCACCTGGGTGGCTCAGTGGGTTAAGCTCTGCCTTCGGCTCAGGTCATGATCTCAGGGTCTTGGGATAGAGTCCCGAATCGGGCTCTCTGCTCAGCAGGGGGCCTACTTCCCCTTCTCTGTCTACTTGTGATCTCTCTGTGTCTAATAAATAAATAACATCTTAAAAAAAGAAGGGTAAACTGAAGATTTTAACTTCCTTTTCCATATGCCCACTGAATATTAAAATGTATCTTTCTGCAAATCCCATTTCTTTAGATCTGAGAGAGGAATGGAGAAATTGAGTTAGCTAGATGAGGAATTTAGTTTTATACCTCTGATATAAAAAATAATTTAACAAAAGCCAAATCTGTGTACAAGTTAAACATCTAAAGAACATAAAGGCTTAACTCTGATGTTATTTTTACTCTAATGTTGTTGTCATTGAGGCCAATGGAGCATATTATTCTTTCAACATTTATTGAACATGTACAATGTAAAGTACCCCATGAGCTCGTAGTGAGTGTACAAAATGAATTATAAAGGATCAGTGCCTTCAGGGAAACAACTATGTATTTTAAAAAATGATGTATGAAATATGTCTAACAATAATTTATTGAGGTTCACTTTGGAGAACGAATGAACAGTAAATAAGAATATGTTATGTGAAAACTAGCATACCACTGATTAATGAACCGAGCACTAACAAAGTGCCTGACTCTTTGCCTGTATTAGTTAATTTTTTTCTAAAAAGACTATTTTAAAAAAACAAAAAAGATTTTTATTTATTTATTTGACAGAGCACACAGGTGGGGAGGGGGGCAGAGGGAAAGGTATAGGAGTCTCACACAGGGCTTGATCCCAGGAACCTGAGACCATGAACTCAGCTGAAGGCAGACACTTAACCAGATAAGCCAACCAGGTGCCCCTGAAAAGACCATTTTGTAACAGCAGTTTCAGGTTTACAACAAAGTTAGGAGCAAGATAGAGATTTCTCACACATGCATGGTCTCACATATGTATAACCTCTCCCCCTTATCAACATCACCAACCAGCACAGTCCTTTCTACCAAGGATGAACCTACAGTGACACATCATAATCACCCAAAGTTCACAGTTTACCTTGGGGTTCAATCTTGGTATCATGACCTATTTTTTATTCAGGTTGTTTGTTTTCTAATGATTAAATTTGAAGAGCTATTTGTATAATTTGAAAAACAGTTCTATCAGATATTTGTCAACATTTTTCCCCACTCTCTAGCTTGTCTGCTCAATGTCTTGATATTGTCTTTTGTAAAGCAGAGTTTTGAATTTTGATAACATTGACCTTATCAATTATTTCTTTCATGGATTGATCTTTTGTGTTGTATTTAAAAGACATCACTGGGAAGTCTGGGTGGCTCAGTTGGTTAAATGTCTGCCTTCGGATCAGGTCATGATCCCAGGGTCCTGGGATTGAGCCCCATGTCAGTCTGCCTGCTCGATGGGGAGTCTGCTTCTCCCTCTCCCTCTGCCTGTCACTCTCCCTTTTTGTGCTCTCTCTGTCAAATGAATGAATGAATGAATAAAAGACATCACCATACCTAAGATCATGTAGGTTTTCTCCTATTTATCTTCTAGGTGTTTTATATTTGCATATAGATCTATGATCCATATTGAATTAATTTTTGTGAAAGTTATAAGGTTTGTCTAAGTTCTTTTTTTTTTTTTTGCATGAGAATATCCAGTTGCTTCAGCACCATTTGTTGAAGAGACTACTTTTGCTCCACTGTATTGCCTTTGCTCCTTTGTCAAAGGTCAATTGATTACATTTATGGAGGTTAATTTCTGGGCTTTCTAGTCTCTTCCACTGTTGTATTTGTCTATTCTTTCCTAATACCACATTGTCTTCATTATTGTAGCTTTATAGTAGTCTTAAAGTAGGACAGCGTCCGTCCTTCAAGTTCTTCTCTTTCAATATTGTGTTGGCTACTTGGGGTCTTTTGCCTCTCTTTATAAACTTTAGAATCAGTTTATAAATAACTTGCTGGGATATTGACTGACATTGCATTGAATCTATAGATCAAGTTGGAAACAACTGACATATTGATAATACTGAGTCTTCCTATCTGTGAACACAGAATTTCTTTCCATTATTTAGTTCTTTGTTGATGTCTTTCATCAAAGTTTTGTAGTATTTGCCATATAAATCTTGCACATATTTTGTCAGATTTATACCTAATCATTCTATTTTCGATGTGCTAATAGAAATGGTATTGTGTCTTTAATTTCAAATTCTACTATTTACTGTTGGTATGTAGGAAAGCAACTGACTTTTACCTATTAACCTTGTATCCTATGAATGTGCTCTTATTCTCATTTACCTGTGGAACTTTGTCCGAAATGAGTTTCAAGGGGATATCTGCCAATTTGTGAAACAGATGAGAAAAGAGTTCCTTTGGTCAATAGGTTTAGAGAGGTGCTATTCCTAAAATTTTCAAATATCTTATATTCAAACATATTATAATTCCGAGGGGAATAATAGTTCCATTTATTCTCACTTTAAAATTAAAGTTAAGCTAATTTTTAATTCACAGAGGACTGATTATAAGCTTGTCCATTTTTAATGCTTCCTCAGTATCTATATATTTACAGAACTACTTGATTTTGTTTTTTTAAAGTTACCACAGTCTTAATTCAGAAACCCAAGGCAGTTAGGAGTATTATTCATCTCCCTGAACTATTCCATGTTTATAGATAACCTAAGCATAGGTAAGGGAGTGGAACAGTTCTGAATTTGAACTTATTTTGTGTTCCATATATTAGCTCTGGGGATGTGTAAAAGGAGGTGAATGTATGTTTTGAATATTTACTACGTGGTAGGTATTTTGTTAAACATTCTATATATTCTATATATGCTGTATTTTATCTTCATCATACATTTTAAAGCAAATATTATTTATCTGAGTGTATATCTAATGAGGGTAATGAGAATAAAACTTAGAGAAATTGGATGGTTTGTTAAAACAATAAAATCAGCAGTAAGATACCTTGGGATTTAGTCTGTATTTTGAGCCACTCTAGATATTGCTAATTATTTACCACGTGCAGCAGTTATTTAACTTCATGAAATCTTCTGTGGAAATGGGATTTGTTATAGGACTTTTTTGTAGCTCTATAAATTAGCATATGTTAATGCACTGTATGGGTAATATGAGTTCAATAAATGATGGCTTCTCAGTTCTTCATTCTCTCTCTCCTGTTGTGTCTCCCCTTTTTTATATCCTCTTTTAAAAACACTTATGGCCAGAGCCTTAATTAACAATATTTGAAGATATTTATATATGTCTAAAACCAAAATGAGGTAAAAGCAAAACATACAGATGATTACAGATGTTTAGTTGTCATTATCCAAAAACCAAAAAATATATACAAAATCTAATATATGGTATTTCCAGTTAAATATAACAATATTAATAACCACATACACATATTTCCATTTAAAAAGAATTAATTTTCATTTTCATTTTATTTTGTTGAATGACAAAGAAACCCTATTAATAACCCATTTCCCACTTCCAAGTAAGTTTTGGAGTTATAGAGGAAGTTTGGACACATGAACTAAGCAACAGAACACTTATGAACAAATTTAAGAACAGAAAAGGCTATCCATCATCAAAAAGAATGAAATTTTTCCATTTGCAAAGACATGAAGGAGCTGGAGTGTATCATGCTAAGTGAAATAATCCAGTCAGAGAAAGACAAATACCATATAATTTCACTCATATGTGTAGTTTAAGAAACAAAACAGATGAACATATGGAAAAGGGGGGAAATTAAAAAAAGGAGGAAAATAAACCCTAAGAGATTTCTAACGATAGAGAACAAACTGAGGGTTGATGGAGGGGAGGTGGATGGAGGATGGGCTAGATGGGTGATGGATATTAAAGAGGGCACTTGTGATGATAAGCACTGGGTATTGTATATAAGTGATGAATCACTGAATTCTACTCCTGAAACCCATATTGTACTGTATCTTAACTAACTAGAATTTAAATAAAGGATTTTAAAAAATAAAGTGAAAGTATAAAAAAATTTTTAAATAAACATTGAAATTAATAGGTCGTTTTATCTTATAAAGATTTTTAGTTTTACACTTGAATAAATGTGTCACTTTTTAAAAGGGAAAGGGAAAGGAATCCCATTTTATGAAATGATACCTGATATCTTTCTCCCTATTTCCCTGCTTTTAATGTCAGATTGGGTGTTTTGGGTTTTTTTGTCAGTTTCTTTTTTTTAAAAGATATTATCTATTTATCAGAGAGAGAGAGAGAATAAGCATCAGCAGGGGTGGAGGAAGGGCAGAGGGAGAAGGAGAAGCAGACTACCTACTGAGCAGGGAACCCATTGCAGGGCTCAATCCCAGGACCCCTGGACTCTGGGATCATGACCTAAGCCGAAGGCAGCTGCTTAACCTACTGAACCATTCAGACACCCTTTAATGTGAGGTTCTTGAGTTAAAATCACTGCTAAAAAAAAAAAAAAAAAGTTTAGTGGAATTTTTAATAAAAACTGCTTTAGAGTTAATTGTGAAAGGGCTTTTTTCTTCTGTAAGTAGTGCTCTACGTACTTTTACACTTTCTACAGCAAAAAAGGTTTACACAGCAGCAAGACTTAAGACAAATATCAGTGATCATTTTGGTTTGTATGAATTTATTTTCCTCAAGCAATTTCTGAAATTGCTTTTGTGGATTTATATTTCATTTTAATTGAGACAAAATGAGCAGTGTCAGGTGAGATATTGATTGCTTTTTAAATATGCTGACAGGGAAATATATCTTATTAGATAGTTGCTGGATTTACTTTTTAAATGGACCTGCGCCTTTAATAATCCATTTAAAATATATTGACTAAATACTAAATATATATCAAGAAGTCTTTAAATGTGTATTTATAATATCTCATTTTAATTAAAATGCTTCTAATTTTACTTGTAAGAACAAGAAATTTAATTGGTTTCTCTCAATATTTTTGTCTATTTCATTTCTCTATAATTACAGTAAATATAGCTGTTCTCATTCAATTAATCTACTCCTAAAAAAACATATATGACTTATGTAAACAACTAAATAAGAGTAAACACCTGAAATTTGCATTTCTGGCCCTCTAGTAGAAGCAATTTCTGTATTTTAACATATAACTCAGTTACCCAAAACTGATTTCTACTCATGTTTTCAAGGAAATGTTATACTGTATAACTTTATAATTCCTCTTACCAGTTAAAACCTAGGATGGATATTGTAACAGGATTCAACCTTCTTGAATTTCCCTTTTGACAAAGATGATGATAAAGTCAAGTTACTGCCTGACCAACTGCTGCTGATAGCTGCCTTTCTGTTCAGAGAGACTCTAAAGTAACTACCCTATTGTGTTTCCACATCACTGAGAGCATAAGAGTCAACAACAGAGAAATTAATGTCAACAAAGATCGCAGAGTCTAGGTTTTAGACCTGATTTTAGGTTATTTTAAATATTTTTCACAGTATTATTATGAGAAGTGTCAAGGCCAGTCCCATAGAAGATATTTGTAGTGGTCTCCAGGAGCAGTGGTTGAAAGAATGAGCTAACGGATAGCTGCCTTCACTCAATGATATGTTGGTTTACAGCTATCTCAGTATCCATTCTTTTGTTTTACTAGATAATTTCTTAATGAATAAGAAGTTTCTCAGCTGTTCCATACCTGTAAACTTTCATAGACTGACCTCCAGGAGACAAGACTGTGAAAATTAAAGTATTACCACCAAGGGGCTAAAGTTTTAATGACATTATTTTGGTCAAATAATCTTTCCTTTCCCGACCCCCCAAATGCTATGCATATCACAACATATTGCAGAGTCCTCTACTTACTATTATTTCTATCCTTCACCTTTTTTCTCTACCTATGTAAACACTGAAGCTTCTAGCACAGGCATTTTACTCAGAAAGCAGAAACGTCACTCTATTACTCTGGAGGGAAAGGTGCCTATACCCATGTAGATGGTCATCTATAGACAATCAAAAACCAATGACCATGGTATGAAGACAAATGATCACATTTTATACTCAGAGCTATGTCATACACCTCATAGGGAATACAGTTATGCTGAAACTCTAACAGACGTGGTATTATAAATTAAATGGTATAGTTTCTTCTTTGTTTCTCATTAGATGCAATGCTTATCATCTATAACTCATCAACTGTCTAACACAATTCCCTTGTTCAGGGCCTAACTCCTTTCTACAAGTGGCTATGTTTTTATGGAGAGTTGTTTTTAAATATGGATCACTCTTTTTTTTCCCATTTTATTTTATGTCCTTTCAGTGTTCCAAATTCATTGCTTATGCACCACACCCAGTGCTCCATGCAATATGTGCCCTCCATAATACCCACCACCAGGCTCACCCAACTGGCCATCACCCTCCCCTCCAAAACCCTCAGTTTGTTTCTCAGAGTCCACAGTCTCTCATGGTCTGTCTCCCACTCCAATTTCCCCCAACTCACTTCTCCGTTCCATCTCTCAAAGTCCTCCATGTTATTTCTTATGCTCCACAAGTAAGTGAAACCATATTATAATTGACCTTCTCTGCTTGACTTATTTCACTCAGCATAATCTCTCCCAGTCCCGTCTCTGTTGATACAAAAGTTGGGTGTTCATCCTTTCTGATGGAGCACTGACACCAACAGATACAGTGTCTTAGCCTGGATGCATGCTTCCACAAAGCCAGTGCACTTCCAAACTCTCTTTGAAGTCAGTGAAAGTGCCAGGCTTGAAGGGACATAGAAAAGGTACTGACACAGATGATAAACTGATGCAGGGAGAACAGTTTCCTTTAGCACATATTTCAGGAGGTTGGATAATCTCTCTTTTTCAGGCACATGTTGACCTCAGGAATATTCTTAGTAAGTATGTCAGTCATAGTATTGACTTCATTAAGAAAACACATATTGCAATGCATAAGTCATTAAGTAGCAGAAACAAGATTTTTTCCTTCTGTAGATGGAACATATGGAAAATTCATTCTGACTAAGACAAACCTAACTACCAAGAAAATACCCTATGCTTTCTAATTGTGTTCACATTGTTGTTTCAGCCAAATGTGTTCTTGAAGACTGCCTTATTCTAAAACTTCTGACCTGAATATGACTCACCTTAGGTATAGATAACCTCAAAATAGGATATACACAGGGTCGTTGCAAATTTGAAGAATTACAAGTATCCTGGGAAATGTCTCAGGTAAATCTGCAACTATCCTTTTTGCCCAATGCATTTGCAAAGTAAGCAAACTCTGAACTATTTTAGATTGGATAGTATTTTTATGAAAAATAAATAACTGAGATTATGTTTAACAAAGTACTGATGAACTTAACCTCCTACATATACATGTACATATTGTCTGTAATTCAGATATTTAGAGAATTTTCTCAGCCACAAGTGGCTCCCTTATCCACATTTGCCTCCATAGGCAGCATCATGGGGAAGGAAAAAATACATTCTTCCTTTTCACCAAGACTTTCTCTACCAAATGTTCTCACATTAGATCTGGGACATATGTATTGATATAAAACACCTCCCAATGAATGATACAATATCTTTTTTATGCCAATGATATATGGGCTTGTGTTTTGGGTTTTTTTTTCCCACTATTTGGCTTGTTTTAAATGTGAGCTTATTTCCAACTTTAATCAGATAATTTATTTATAAGAATTGCACATAAATATAGTTTAAAAGCTGATACTGAAATCTCTTGGTGTACATGTGAGAATCTGCATCTTTTTACCCAAAAAAGGACTGTTGTTCCCTTCTATGCTGCTTCTTCACAGTCAGGGGCAGACACAGACAGAGTATGATGCATGCCCTGGGAGTATTGAATTCAGGCTGACCCAATGCTCCCAACTCAGTCTGGATTTGGACCTATCACACACTCAGCAGGACCTAGCCCAGACACGCTGGTGTCCAGGCTGAAGAAGGAAAGATACTAGCAGATTAGGACAGTCTTTAGCTCCAGGCTTTAAGCAGGTTTGGCTAGTGGAGATGAAGTTCCATTTATATTTGCTAGCTTAGTTTATTCAAAGGAATAAAAACCCCACAATACAACACAACAAAAAAACAAAATGACTCAGCACCAAGATAGAGATCCCAATGAGAAATAAAGACTTGGTTTCTGTGGAGGGTATTCCCTGTTTTAGGGTTTTTAGAAATGTGCATTGGTTAATAAGCTTTTAGGTCAAGCAACGATCTATTAGAAGAGAGGAAACACAAATAGGAAGTAAATACAATTTGCTTTTAATGAATCTTTGGTTGTCAGGCTTCTGAAACAAAAAATAAAAAATGAAAGAATCTCGCTTAAATGAAGAGACTTATTTCCTTAAACATATAAAGACCTTTTAAATGATTTAACTGTTCCAAATGTGTCAGAAACCTTGTTTATATAATTATGCTATTGAAATTTAAATGCTTTTGAAATTTTGAAGTCTGACCAGAGACCAGATAAAAATTACTAACTTAAAATAATTCTTTGCCCATTAAGTCTTAAACACTTAAATTCTCTAAAGTTCTTTGGTCTCTATATTTTCTGAGACCTGATTCGTAAGATTTGCCTTTGATTTTATGAAATAAGGAAACCAGAGCCACTATATGTGTTTGGAAACTGAGAGCCTTAACTTAAATGAATTTGATTTAGTCTATCTATACTAAACCCGTGCTCTTTGTCACTACATCAGGTTCCCTTTACAATATCTCTTTCGTTTTGCTCCTGACTTTTCTTTCAAACACCTGTTCTTCTACCTTGTGCTCTCTCCTTCTTCAATAGCATCTTTAAAACAAACAAGCAAACAAACAAAACAAACAAAAAATATGTACTTGTTTCCTAGGGCTGTATCAAGCAAAGCCTGCTCATATAAATTAAGAGTGATAGTCTTTTCATCAAGATCAATGCTCAGAGTCACTAAATAGCTTCTCTTTTCCTACCCTTTTCCTAGAAAATACTGCAGTCTCTACATTTTGTTCCACAGACTGGCTAACTAAATGGAAGAGAGGGCAATCTTACCAGCTGTCTAAGCTGCACATATCACTCCTATAGACAAAGAACCTACTTAGGAGAAATTTAAATTACAAGCAGAGATTATAATCTTATAATTTATAAAATAAATATTTTCATAAAAATGTTAATAATAAATATTAAAATCCTTTTGAACTTGAATGCAAACTTTGAAGTGAATACCTTTTTAAAATTCTCTGGGCCTATACAGAATATTTAAGGTTAAATAAAATATTAAAAACTTAAAAAAATCTTAATTTATAGCAATTGAGCCACAGGAGTTTAGTCATTTGAATATACAACTTGAAATTCAAACTTTTTTTTAAACCTATGATTTTTCTTTCTTAAACATTTCAGTGTTTCACATAGAGTTGATTAGTTTATGAATAAAAGGTTTAAAATTGCTGTTTGTTCTGAACTGGCTTGAAATGTATTTGCTTTAATACTATACTAAGGAGGCCATAGCTGAATAAGGTACATTTATTTTAAGGCATTCTATTTCAAAGGATATATTTAAATTTAAAATAATCCAGAAAAACATACAATGAAAAGAAGGCTTTCAATACATGCATTTTGTGCAAAAGGTTAAAAGGACTGAATAAGTGCCTGCAGAGAAAGTATACCTAGAGGGAGATATTTTGCCAACATTCCTGAGATGAAGGTCAACTATATTACATATTTCTTAAAGACTTCAAGAAAATCATATTGAAAACAAATTCTCCTTTACCTAAAAATTAAGTTTTAAACTAATGAATTGCAATACCATTCAACCAAATAGTACTAATTGACTGTATTCTATAAATAAAGCACCATTCAGTATATTTTCAAACAAAAAATATAATGTCTCTTCCCTAAAGGAGCTTAGACTATAGTAGCTAAAATACAGAATAGACAACACCCAAAGAACAAATAATCCAATCAATAAGTGGGCAGAAGGCATGAACAGACATTTCTCCAAAGAAGACATCCAAATGGCCAACAGACACATGAAAAAATGCTCAACATCACTGAGCTTCAGGGAACTACAAATCAAAACCATAATGAGATATCACCTCACATCAGTGAGAATGCCTGAAATTAACCAGTCAGGAAACGACAGGTGTTGGCAAGGATGTGGAGAAAGAGGAACCCTTCTACACTACTGGTGGGAATGCAAACCGGTGCAGCCACTCTTGAAAACAGTATTTAGGTTCCTGAAGAAGTTGATCCAAGTTGTTTTGGATCAACAGAGGTACCCGATCACCTAGCAATTGCACTACTAGGTATTTACTCCAAAGGATACAAACACTGTGATTTGAAGGGGCACCTGCACCCCAATGTTTATAGCAAAAATGTCCACAATAGCAAAACTAGGGAAAGAGCCCAGATATCTATCAACAGATGAATGGATAAGGAAAATGTGGTATACATATACAACAGAATACAACTCAGCCACAAAAAAAAAAAAAAAGAAAGAAATCTTGCCATTTGCAACAGCATGGATGGAACTAGAGGATATTATATGATATTATACAAAGCAAACTATGTCAATCAGAGAAGGACAATTATCATATGATTTCACTCATATATGGAATTTAAGAAACAAAACAGAGGATCATAGAGAAAGAAAGGGAAAAATAAAATAAGATGAAATCAGAGAGGGAGACAAACCATAAGAGACTTTTAACCATAGGAATCAAACTGAGGGTTGCTGGAGGGAATGGGGCAACTAGATGATGGATATTAAGGAGTGCACATAACGTAATGAGCACTGGGTATTATATAAGACTAATGAATCACCGAACTCTACCCCTGAAACTAATAATACAATCTATGTTAATTAATTGAACTTAAATTAAAAATAAATTTAAAAAATAAAATACAAAATAGAACACAATACTGTGATAAAAATTATGTTAGATATTATGTTAGGAAGCAATAAGTGGTACAGGTTAGAAAAAATAAATTGCAGAGTCAGATTATGGAAAACACTGAACAAAAAGTTAAACATTTTTTTCCTAAGGTCAAAGAGAGTTTATGAAACATTGATGATTTAGTGGTGGGAGAAATGACAATATGTAAGGTATGTGTTGTGGAAAAACATTCAGAAGCTATTTCGGTTATATAAGAAATAGCAGAAATTGGAAGCAAGAAGGAAATATATGAAAACATGGCCAATATCCAGTAAAATGTAATGAGAGCCTGAATTAAGATAGTATCAGGTAACTAGAAAAAGACATATATGAGACAGCAGACATAGATTGACTAGGCCATGGAAACTGTTTGGAAATGGAGAGTGAGCAAAAATGAGGAGTATAAAATGTCTTAGACTGATTCAGTAGGTGTTAAATGAAATATAAACACATAGAGTAAAATGTTTATGCTTCACTTTCAGAAATACTAAATATCTAGGCAAAGGGAATCAATACGAAATGTGAATTTACAGCACAGACAGGAAGTGGTGGTATATCTCCACGGCAGTTTTTGCACAAATGAAATATTTGTGCCATCATTTGTTCTATGTCCAGTTCTCTCCTTTAAGGTCAGAAGAAAGAACAACATACAAAGCTGTATCTACACAACAGCACAGAATTACACAAAACCACTTAGGTAGAGCACTAAAATCATTTATTTACACTAAGCCTTTCAAAAATGTTTCCATAGTCTTCCTTCATGGGGGTAATTAGAATGTCTATGCAAATGATTCTTAAAATGTGGCCCAAAACAACCTGGATCAGACCCTGGATCAGAATTACCTGGAGTAATTATTAGATTATTATTAATATATAATATTATTATATAATTATATAACATTGTATAATAATTAATGTCATTAGTAAGATATAATATATGAATATACAAATAATAATATAAATTATTATTAAGTTATTAGAAATTCAGATGGCTGGGATACCAGCCAAAGAAATACAATTTCTGATGTGTGGATTTTTTTTTTTAAGATTTTTGTTTGTTTATTTGACAGAGATCACAAGTAGGCAGAGAGGCAGGCAGAGAGAGAGGAGGAAGCAGGCTCCCTGCCTAGCAGAGAGCCCAATGTGGGGCTCGATCCCAGGACCCTGGGATCATGACCTGAGCCAAAGGCAGAGGCTTTAACCCACTGAGCCACCCAGGCGCCCCTGATGTGTGGATTTTTAACAATTACTTCTTTGATGTTAAATCCATATCAGTTTGAGAACCACTAGGCAGTAACACAGATTTTAGATTTTAGAGCAAGACTGTAATAAAAACTTCATCTTACTGGCTTTCTCATCTTATGCATGTTACTTAACTTGTGCTCGCTACTTTTTTATGTGTGAAAAATATATATATACAGAATAACTCCCACTTCATAGGACTGTTGTGTAGATTAAATGAAATAATAATTTAAAAGTTCAGAAGAAAGAAATCATGGTGGTTTTCATCATTGTGCTTGATGCACAAGTCTTTGATATACATTTGCCAAAAGAATGAATAAAGGAAGGAATAAATAAATAGATAAAGGACAGTATATATAACTTGCACAAGTGTGAGCTCTTATGATAAAGGTTATGATGACAATAATGATGGTGGTGATAGTGATAATAACATGAAATTAGCCAAAAGACTGAAAGAAATCCATATTCAACTAACATTTTCAGCATCTTCTACTCACCAAATAATGTGTTGATTCCTTTTATATGTTTTATCTTATTTAAATTTCACAACATCATGAGAAGAGTAATACAGTATTTCTCTTATAAATTAGGTAACTAAGGTTCAAAGGATTTGATGGACTTTTTTCATAGTCAAGCCATCAGTATGAGGCAGAATGGTTTCTAATGCTGATCATGAAACTATGTTGTTTCCACCATTATTCACTGGGGACTAGTGTTTTCCTACAATAATCCACCCATTTCCTTCTGGTTCTCTCATTCAGACGAGAATCACGTGCTTTCTTTTTTCCTCCCTGTTATTCTACATTTTTACACACCCATCTTACCCTTATTTTACCCAAACACTAAGAGAGGGCTTATCAAACACAAAAATGCATTTTATCTTTTACTTTTTAGAGGGAGTAATTCTTAAATATCATCTATCTATCTAACACCTATCACCCTGTATATGTTTGTCTCTTCAAACTCCAGCAGTGTGCTTTGCACAGTATAGTTCCTGAATAAATATTTACTGATTAAGGTTGAGTTAGACTTTGTTGCATTCAACTATAGGAAGAGCAAGTTGACTGGGAAAGTTTTTAATAACATCCTACCTTAATAGAGGAAGTTCTTTGGGAACAAGTAGTATATGGCCCATCAAACTGCTATTATCAGTGGCTGCTAACTAATTTTCCTTTCAGAAAATCATAAATCTGAACAATTAGATGCAATATGTTATCAAAGGTATCAGGGTAATTTTTAAAGATACATAAACATTTAAAAAAGCCAAAGTTTATTTTTCCACACTTATTTTTAAACAGAGCTAAACCTTATAATGAATTTAAATATTCAGTTAATTCAAAAAGTATTTTCCTAATCCTGCTAATTTAATTTTATAAAGCAAAGTTTTTAGAGCACAGTTTTATTTCATTATAGCATTTGAATTTTTTGGTAGTGTCTCTTTCATTTATTTTCAATTTTGCAAAACCCGCACTATTTTTTAGTGGAACATTTATTAGACTTTAAGGTGGATTTTTATCTCTAGGACTACTGGAACTTATTTCTAGTAAAGAAAAAGGTTTTTAATAAGTTTTATGTTTTGCAGAAATAATCACTGAGTCATTTTTAGGAAAAAAAAACATGTTATTAATTGAGGCATGACTGTATTAAATATGAATAATTCCCTGTATCAATTTTATGGTACTTAGCAAAAAAGAATGCAGATAATAAAATCCAATACTTATACTTCCAATGTGTGATTTTTTAAAGTGTTTTATAATATTATCTTAATCTTCTTATTACCTCTCTTAGATAAAGATACTCTCATTATCTCAATTTTATTGCAAAGAAAATAAGAAACAGATAAAAGATATCTTTTTAAAAAATTTGCACTGCTAAACAGGAGTACTAGCCTTCACAATGCAAAAAAATAAGCTACTCTCTCCCTAAGAAATAAGTAAAATATTGGACAATATGCTTTAAACAACCATTTTAGGGCTCTATACATTACATTACATCCAGAAAGGTTAAAATTTAAAAAATAATACCATAAAATTGTTGAAACATAGGGGCACCTGGGTGGTCCAGTCGGTTAAGCCTCCAGCTTTTGTTTTCTACTCAGGTCCTATCTCAGGATCATATGACTGAACCCCAGGTCAAGCTCCGTGCTCAGCAGGGAGTCTGCTTGAGATTCTCTCTCTCCCTTTCCTTCTGCCCCTTCCCCAAAGTGCTCTCTCTCTCAAATAAATAACTCTTTAACAAAAAGATCGCTGAAACATATTATTTAAAATGTCTAGATTTCAACAAATACATATGAGACATGCAAAGAAACAAAAAAGTATGATTCATTCTCAGTTTAAAAATATATTAGTCATCTTCTATTTCTTTCATGAGTGTTCTGTAGTTCCTCGAGTACAGATCCTTTACCTCTTTGGTTAGTTTTATTCCCAGGTATCTTATGGTTATTGGTGCTATAGTAAATGGAATCGATTCTCTAATTTCCCTTTCTGTATTTTCATTGTTAGTGTATAAGAAATCCAGTGATTTCTGTACATTGACTTTGTATCCTGCCACGTTACTGAATTGCTGTATGAGTTCTAGTAGTTTGGGGGTGGAGTCTTTTGGGTTTTCCATATAGAGTATCATGTCATCTGCGAAGAGAGAGAGTTTGACTTCTTCATTGCCAATTTGGATACCTTTTATTTCTCTTTGTTGTCTGATTGCTATTGCTAACTTCTAATACTATGTTGAACAGGAGTGGTGAGAGTGGGCATCCTTGTCGTGTTCCTGATCTCAACGGGAAGGCTGTGAGCTTCTTCCCACTGAGGATGATGTTTGCTGTGGGTCTTTCATAGATAGATTTTATGAAGTTCAGGAATGTTCCCTCTATCCCTATACTTTGAAGCGTTTTAATCAGGAACGGATGCTGGATTTTGTCAAATGCTTTTTCTGCATCAATTGAGAGGACCATGTGGTTCTTCTCTCTTCTCTTATTGATTTGTTCTATTACATTGATTGATTTGCAAATGTTGAACCATCCTTGTAACCCAGGGATGAATCCCACCTGGTCATGGTGGATGATCTTTTTAATGTGCTGTTGGATCCTGTTTGCTAGGATCTTGTTGAGAATCTTAGCATCCATATTCATCAGTGATATTGGTCTGAAATTCTCCTTTTTGGGGTGGTCTTGCATGGTTTGGGGATCAGAATAATTCTGGCTTCATAAAAAGAGTCTGGAAGTTTCCTTCTGCTTCAATTTTTTGAAACAGCTTCAGGAGAATAGGTGTTATTTCTTCTTTAAAAGTTTGGTAGAATTCCCCAGGGAATCCATCAGGTCCTGGGGTCTTGTTTTTTGGGAGAATTTGTTTTGTTTTGTTTTTTGTTTTTAAGATTTTATTTATTTATTTGTCAGAGAGAGAGCAAGAGAGCGAGCACAGAGTGGCAGGCAGAGGCAGAGCGCAAAGCAGGCTCCCCACCGAGCAAGGAGGCCGATGTGGGAGCCGATCCCAGGACGTTGGGATGATGACCCGAGCCGAAGGCAGTTGCTTAACCAACTGAGCCACCCAGGCATTCCTTTTGGGAGGTTTTTGATCACTGCTTAAGTCTCGTTACTAGATATCGGTCTATTCAGGTTGTCAATTTCTTCCTGGTTCAATTTTGGGAGTTTATAGTTTTCAGGAATGCATCCATTTCATCTAGGTTGCTTAGCTTATTGGCATATAACTGTTGATAATAACTTCTGATGATTGTTTCTACTTCCTTGGTATTAGTTGTGATCTCTCCCTTTTCATTCATAATTTTATTAATTTGAGCTTTCTCTCTTTTCTTTTGGATTAGTGTGGCCAATGGTTTATCGATCTTATTGATTCTTTCAAAAAACCAGCTTCTAGTTTCATTGATACATTCTACTGTATCTCTAGTTTCTACCTCATTCATCTCTGCTCTAATCTTGATTATTTCCCTTCTTATGTGTGGAGTTATTTTGATTTGTTGTTGATTCTCCAGTTCTTTAAGGTGTAGAGACAGATGTTGTATTCTGGATTTTTCAATTTTTTTGAGGGTGACTTGGATGGCTATATATTTCCCCCTTAGCACCGCCTGCCTTTGCTGTATCCCGTAGGTTTTGGAATGAAGTGTCTTCATTCTCATTGGTTTCCATGAATCGTTTAAGTTCTTCTTTGATCTCCTGGTTGATCCAAGCATTCTTAAGCGAGGTGGTCTTTAGTTTCCAGGTGTTTGAGTTCCTTCCAAACTTTTCCTTGTGATTGAGCTCCAGTTTCAAAGCATTGTGATCTGAGAATAAGCCACTTTGGAGAACAGTGTGGAGATTCCTCAAGAAATTAAAAATAGAGCTTCCCTATGATCCTGCAATTGCACTACTGGGTATTTACCCCAAAGATAGAGATGTAGTAAAAAGAAGGGCCATCTGTACCCCAATGCTTATAGCAGCAATGGCCACGGTCGCCAAACTGTGGAAAGAACCAAGATGCCCTTCAACGGATGAATGGATAAGGAAGATGTGGTCCATATACACTATGGAGTATTATGCCTCCATCAGAAAGGATGAATACCCAACTTTTCTACCAACATGGACGGGACTGGAAGAGATGATGCTGAGTGAAATAAATCAAGCAGAGACAGTCAATTATCATATGGTTTCACTTATTTGTGGAGCATAACAAATAACATGGAGGACATGGGGAGATGGAGAGGAGAAGAGAGTTGAGGGAAATTGGAAGGGGAGGTGAACCATGAGAGACTATGGACTCTGAAAAACGACCTGAGGGGTTTTGAAGGGGCGGGGGGTGGGAGGTTAGGGGAGCCTGGTGGTGGGTTTTAGGGAGGGCACGTATTGCATGGAGCACTGGGTGTGGTGCCAAAACAATGAATACTGTTACGCTGAAAAGAAATTAAAATAAATTTAAAAATATATATATATTTGTCAATAGAACCAATCATAAGTGGGTCCAGATATAAAATTTATCATGCAAAGACCTCAAAGCAGCTATTATAAATATGTTTAAGGAATTAAACCATATTTAAATAATTGAAGCAATATAAGATTACAATGACTTGAAAAGGTAGTTAATACACTGAAACTATAAAAACAAACAAAAAGCATAAGTGAAGTGAAAAAATTTCACTAGATAGACTCAATATCAAATTGGGATAGGAGAAAAAAGAACATGTGAACTTAGAAGGTTATTAAGAGAAATTATACAATCTTAAAATTGCAGAGAAAAAGGAGCGAATAAAAGTAACAGAACCTCAAAGACTAGTGAAACATCAAGAAAACAGAGTAGAAGGGAATTTGTTCCAACTCATTGTATGAGGCCAATATTACTCTGAGATCAAAGCAAGATAAAGACATCACAAAAAAGAAAGCTATGGATCAGTATCACTCATGAACACAAATCCCAAAATTTTTAACAAAACATTAGTTGATTATATCCAGTCACATAGAAAAAAATATTATATTACCACCAAGTGGTATCTGTTCCCAAGCTGATTTGATACCCAGAAACCAATTAATACCATACATTACTTTAATAAAATAGAGGACATAAGCCACATGAACATTTTAATAGATGCAAAAAAAAAAGAAAAGAAAGAAAACACTCATTTGACAAAATCCAACATCGATTTTTAATAAAAAGTCTCAACATACTAGGAATAGAAGCAAATTTCTTTAATTTGATTATGGTACCAATGAAAAATCCAGGCCAACATTATAGGTAATGATGATCAAGACTGGATGCTTTTACTTTAATATGAGGAACAAGGCAAGTAGTCTTATGAAGTGAGTATTTCTAGTCCATCTTATACATGAGAACACTGAGGATTTACAGAGTTTAAGTAACATTCCTGGGCTTACAAAACTTACAACTGTAAGTGCCATGATTTAAACTCAGATTTGATTATTTTGTTTTTTTTTAATTTTCTTAGAGAAAGAGCAGGAAAGGGAGTACCAGAGGGAGAGAAAGAACATAAGTGGGGCCCAGGTATGGAGACCCGAGGGGGAGCTCAGTCTCACAATCCCGACATCATGACCTGAGCCAAAATCAAGAGTCCAGCACTTACCTGACTGAGCCACCCAGGTGCCCCTGATTCTAAAGGTCATAAGCTCAATCACCATGAGGCATTATTTTGTGCTTGCACCTCTGTGATTTAGCTGTGCGTAGTCCAAGCCAATTTGAACAGTGGTTTCTTACTGTAACATCTATAATCAGGCACTGAGGTGGCTGAAACCTACTACAGAAATTTATCTTCCCTAACAAATGTGCATCATTTTAAACTTTGGATCTTTCATTTTAGTTTTAGTCCTAAGCTCTCTCCATCTTTTCACTGACATTTCCTTGAACAGTGATTTTTAGACTAAATCTCCTCCCAGATCCTTTCTTATATTCAGGAAATAAAGGTTACCAATCTAATCCTTACTGTTCCTCTTCAAGTATTTTAACATGGAATACCTTGTTAAAAAATAGTTTTTACATACGTGCAGTAATGGCCTACCATCTTGCCTTTTCTGGGATTTTGCTTGTCAGTCATTTCCTCTCCATCATTCCTTCTGTCACTTCCAGTTTTCTTTCCATTGTTGAACATGATCAATCTGATCAATCTTCCCATTAAAATACCTCCTTTAGCTCCATGCCCCTCTCTACCACACAATCCTTTCTATGCAAAGTAAAATGGCTCTTCCAGGCTTCCAGTGAATTTGTTCAAGCCCACCAGAGTGATGAAGAACAGAAAAGGGCTTGAAAGCATGCTATATCACTCCTCCAGCACCCCCTTCACAAGCTGATTCCTTCTCTTGTTTTGCATATCTCAGCACTTGGTAGCATCATCTACCCCACTGCTCAGACCAAAACTCCAGGTGTCCTTCCTGATTGGTTTCAATCATTTCACTTCAAAATTCAATCCGTTAGCACTGCCACTGTTTTTACTTCCTACATAAATTCATAATCTAGTCACTTCTCACCATTTCCTGTTTTACTCTTAGACCAATTCATCCTCTCTCACTTTAGCTATTTCAGTAGTCTCTCTAGCTTTGTTTCACTTTTTTCTCAGAATGGTTTATTTTTCACCTAGAGCCCACATTCCTTTTAATAAAGTAGGTATCAGATTGTCCTCTTTGTGCTTAAACCCTTTTTATGACTTTCCATAGTTTATAGAGTATAACATAAATCCCTTACTCAGGCCTACAAAACATTAAAATGCACCTCGTACACTTAATATGATAATATAATTGTTATATTATCTCACCTGTGTGTCTACATTCAACCATATGCCATATTATGTTACCTCTGGCCATTCTGTCTCTCCTTACTGTATCCCAGAGAGTTCCTGTGCTCATCAACCATGGTCTATCAAATGTGAACCATTAAAAAACACTCTCTCTGACTGTGCTAGATAGATTCATTTCCATTCACCTACTTACTATAACTCCCTACTGCATTCCCCTGTTTTTGTTTTTAATTTCTCAGTATCTGGAATATTAATTTCATCTTTATTTACATTTGTGGCAATATCTTGCCCCACCAGAACATAGGAAACATGTGACGGAAGAAACTGTCTTTTACATGTGATAAATCCTCCAAAACCTAAAACAATATCTAATATATAGTAGGTTTTTACTATTTGGTGGGTGAGTGAATAAATTAGTTGTAAATTCTCCTATGTACCTATTATTATAAAAACTCTAGACATTCAGTGAGCTAAACCATGTAAATCATCAGGCAAATAGTTAAGTGGTGTATAACTGTTTAGTTACTGGCCATAGTGTCATTGGAATTTGTATTAATTACTAATTTGTTATTATACTATATTTTTTATTATTTTACATATTATTTTATATGTACTATATTTTATCATTTTATTTTATTATTATACTATATTTATTTTGTAAAATTAAAATGATATGTAAATTTTTAAATTAATATGTTTCTTCTTAAGTAATTAAAGTATATTTTGGAACTTATATAATATTCTTTTCTACTTAGTAATAAATTTTTAACAATTACAGTGTACCAAAATTGATATAAGGCATCGGGAATTCAAAAACATTAATGAATCATTTTATCTATTCTTAAAGAACTGAAATTGTAAAACGTCTTTCAGAGAAGAAAATACCATTTGCATTAGGATATGAACATTACTATGTTGTAGATGTATTCAAGGTAGTGAATTTGAGTGCAAGCTTGACAGAGCTTCCCAAATATTTGATCTTCAGTCTCAATTTCCTCATTTGTAAAATGAATTGAGTGTATCAAATAACTATCCCAGTTCTAAATATTATATACCAATAATGACCCCCAAATTAGTCTCATATACTTATCTGAAATAAACAAAAAGATATTCTATCATTTATATCTATTTCCATTTATTCTTTCAAAATTGTGGGAGGATTTTTGTTTTGTTCTGTTTCTGTACTAATTTTGGCATAAAGCTGCAGGTGGAATAGATTATCTGCCATGTATTTATTTTTACCATAGGTCAAAAAATATCAATATTCACTAGAGTAGAGAGATTGTATTTATGCTTTCATTTATTTTCCAGGTCAAAATATCTACCTCTTGTGAATATTACTGCTTTGCAATGTAGGATTACAATAAGATATCAATCTGTGAAATTTGGCAGTACATTAAATCACTGTGGGGAATCTCATAGATTAAAGAGCACCCTTTGTTTAATATCTTTGTTCCCTCAACAGAGCAATAGGGCTAATTGGCAAGCTGAAACATTCACAAAAGCCAAGCATTTTTTCAGTATAATAGCAGGAGGTATCAGATAAATTATAACCTATATCTCTGAAATTTTCAAATCAGTCGCCAAGAAAACTCTAACAGCTATTTAATTTTAGTGTCCATTCTCAATTACAGTCATAGTTACTGAGAAAAAAAGACTGCCATTTTGAATCAATTTTCCTCTGGTTGCAAATTTTAAAAAGCAAAATGTTTACTAAGATACTATCATGATAATTATTTTCTATTATGATTATTTTTCTTAATAAGAGGGCCCTTAAAAATAGTAAATTCAAGGGACACCTGGGTGGCTCAGTGGGTTAAGCCTCTGCCTTCAGCTCAGGTCATGATCCCAGAGTCCTGGGATAGAGCCATGCATCAGGGTCTCTGCTCAGAGCTCTCTGCTCAGTAGGGAGCCTGCTTCCTCCTCTCTCTCTGCCTGCTTCTCTGCCTACTTGTGATCTCCATCTGTCTAATAAATAAATAAAATCTTTAAAAAAAAGTTTAAGAATGCCAAAATCAGAAGTTATCCCAATTTCAATAGCTTTGTCAGACACTTCTACAAGAGGACTCAGAATGACTTGAAGCAACATATGTGCAAATGTTAATCAAAAGAAACTGGTGTATTTATATTATACAAGGTCAATTTTAAGTATGGGATCTTTAGTGAAAACGAAGAGGAACACTTCTAATAAGAAAAAGGTTATTCCAACAGGAAAGATTATAAGTTATCTTGATATACCTCCTAGAATTAATCTAGAGTTGTAGCTGCTGATTCTCACCATTATTTGTAGCAGTAAAGGCCAATGTTGGTGAATCAGTCTGGGGGTGAGGGGTTCGAGGCTGGATGGGCTAGTTGTAGGTCTGAGCCCAAAATGGATTCAGGATCCTGCCTGTTGGTGTGTACTCACTCCTGTGGCTGCTGCATGGTGTTCCCACTGGCATGTGCCTGGTAGTGGCAGTTGATGCTGAGCCACTGGGCACGGGGTGGGGAGTGTATTGCTAGCCCCAAGGGTGCATATGGTGGTGGGGATCTGCTGTGGGGGCCATATGCTGCGATCTTATGCTTGCACAGTCACAGAGGCCTCTGCTGGGTCCAGTATTAGTCCCAGACTCTGGGCTCTCAGTGGGGAAAAGATAGTGGGGGAGTTATGTGACGGAGGAAGCAGGGAGGATCTCAGGCAGCTGACCACTGCTAATGGGAATACCTGAAAAAAACATGAAATGTGCAGAGGATCCACAGCAGCAGTGCTGGCCCTTGGTTTCTTCAGTGGCAAAAACTGCTGAGGTCATCTGCAAAGCAGGTCACTGTCAACCACTATCACTTCTATCATGATGTAGCTGATACTGATTAGCCCTGCTTTTCTTTCTTGTTCTAAGCCACTTGTATACATCTCAGCTTCTCTAGTCTCTGAGTGAGCTAAAGCTGAATTGCCCTTCCTGTGGTGTCCCAAAAGGCTAGGAAAGCTGGTAACTTACCCTGCTTTTGCTGGTGAAAGGAATTCTTCCTAGCTGGAGTTCCCTGTTGGTGCTGAGCTATGCAGGTTTTGGATGATTCAGGCAAAATGAAGCTGTTCTTCCTTCCCTTTGTTGTAGTTACTATCAAGTTTGTGTTCCGCTGTGTTCCTGAGGTATCATAAGTGGACTCCAAACCTCTCTCAGAGACTGGTTTTGTTCACAAACAGCTGTATAGTTCTAGATCTTTTGTGGGTTAAGGAGGCTAGGTCCTCCTATTCCGCCATCTTGGTGATGACACTCCTACTAACTGTCAATTCTAATTCAAGATTTTTGTAAAAGGAATGTTTGCCAAATATTTAAGAATCAAAAAAAAAAATTGTCAAAAAAATACTGTCATGTCGTTTATTTTTTCTCACCAATATTCCGCTACACATAAAAGATTGAATTTGAAGAATGTAAGGGGAAAAAAGTTTGTTACTTAGCTAAACAGTGCAAGAGTTTATATTAAAATTTAAACTTTTCATAATATAGATCAATAATAATTTTGCATATTTTTCCTAATATGACTACATGAAGAAGACTTTAATTATAACTGATAATATTTTATGATGGGGAGCTGCAAAAACTAACATTTTTCAAAAAAAATTTTGTTGATATATATTTAAAGATGCTTTCAAATTTATGTAGCACCCATTAGAATTCAAATTTAGTAATAGAGAGTTGACATGAGTTGGTGAATTTATTTAACATGGACATAATTTTGAAACTGGTATAGTTTGCTTTAAAGCTAAATTATTCTAAAAAAACTAGGTTTTATAAAAACAAATTTTAAAGAAAAATTATTTTTATGTTCAATATTTGGTCAAACTTTAGGTAAGTTTGGAAATATGTGAGTCTGTGAATCTACTTTTTCAACCATATGCATTAAATCTAAATATAGATCATTTTTTTCTAATTTAAGTAGAGCTTCTGAATTGATAGGTATTGCAAGTTTCAAATACATCCATTTCTTTTAAGTATAAAAGTGACTATAAAATATCTCATTGGTGTTTTTATATTGATTACAAGTTGAAATGCCAATATTTTGATTTATTGGTTTAAATAAAATGTATCATTAACATTAATTTCATTTTTTTTTTAGTTTTGTTGATGAAACTACAAAAAAACTGTTAAATACCCATGTGGTTTTCCTTGTATTTCTACTGAACACCACTGCTCTAGATTATTTTGTTGGTTCATGAAAGGATGAGGAGTGTTTCTGAAACATTTTGACCCATGTATACATTTTAAAAACAAACTGTAGTCCCCATGATAGCCTATATTGCACAGCCAATGTGCTAATTCACAAGGTATTCATTTCACCAATGAAAATTCACATCTAACATTTATTTTGATTACCAAAGACAGGTGCTGAATGAGATCAGTATGGTAAAGTATGGGTGGGAACTACTGATAGCATCTACCTTTGGTATATGATCTTTCTATGAAATGCTGGCTGACAACCTCTGGAATCAGAATTTCTGACGAACATAACTCAGGCACCTAAAGTACAGCTTAAGGTAACACATGTGTGCATATATTACTGTCTCTACAGAAATATTTTAAGTAATTTATAGATATTGGAACTACCACAGCCCCACTTAAAACTCTGGGATTTATTGTGGTCAGCACCAGCAATAAAATTATACATGTGTGTTTATAACTATTTATCCAATGTGAGTCACTACCTAAATGTACCGAGGTATGGAACAGTTTAAAACAGAACTTTTAAGCCAGATGGTTTAAAATAGAATTTCTCCACCACACTTCTCTTTGGAAGGGGTGTCATGATACTGATAAGAATACTTATATTCTTATATTCTCTTTAACTATGCCAAGATAAATATGTAAATAAATTTATTTATTGTATAACATGCCTGTATTACTTTATCACAGATGATAATAGCACCAAAACTTCACATGCAAATAATTTAAAAGATGTTTCTAAATGGTCAAAAATACATCCATTTATTCTGGGTTTCTTAGGCTCCCCATAATTTTTCCCCAAATGTTTATTAAATATGTGATCTCTTTTATTTCTCTTTTGAGTATTTTTACTTACTTTATTTCATTTCATCTTAACTCATAACCCTGAGATCAAGACCTGAGCTGAAATGAAGAGTCTGATGCTTAAGTCACTGAGCCATCCAGGCACTCCTGTTGATTTTATTCCTAAAATCGATGATTTAAAGAAACACTTTGATGAACTTTTTATTTTAGAATAACTTTAGTGTTACAAAATTGAAAAAAATGGTACAGAGAGTTCCTATATAGCCTATATTTGGTTTCCTCTAATATTAGTATGGTATATTAATCAAAATAACTGAACCGATGGTAACACCTTATCATTAACTAAATTCAGTACTTTTTTCAGATTTCATTAGTTTTTACCCAATATCCTGTTTCTGGTCCAGGATACCATCTAGGATACCACATTGCATTTAGTGGTCACGTCTCCTTTGGTTTCTCTTGGCTGAGATAGTTTCTCAGAATTTCCTTATTTTTCATGATCTTGATAGTTTTCAGAAGTACTGACCAGACATTTTACAGAATGCCATTCTACTGGGATTTGCCTAAAATTTCTTTATGATTAGACTGGAGTTATGCATGTTGGAGGAAGATGAGAGATAGAGCAGAATTCTCAACACATCATATCAAGAGTACATGTTATCAATATAACTTTTCACTGATAATGTTTACTTTTATCACACAGCAAATACATGGTTTTTCCAGGGTACATTTTTTCAGGTTTTTCCACTGTAAAGTTACTTTTTTCTTCCTTTTATTACTTAACCCTTGGAAAGCAAGTCTTTAAAAGTAGACTATGCTTAATGGATGCGGAATTATGTTCCAATACTTTAAAAAAATTTTATTTGACAGAGACAGAGATAGCAACAGAGACAGTGAGAGAGAACATGGAGAGCATGAGAGGGGAGGAGAGGGAGAATCAGGCTCCCCGTTGACCAGGGACCCAGAGGCAGGGCTCAATCCCCAGGACCCTGGGATCATGACCTGAGGAAGGCAGAGGTTTAACCAAATGTGATGCCCAAGTGCCCCTATGTTCCAATACTTTAAAGAGGGAAACACATCTACATGACTTAAATTCTTCTGCATAAAAGGTATTTTTTAAGAACAAAGTATATTTTCTCACCTGGACTGTAAGTTCCTTGAGGTCATTATATTTAGACATTGTCCTAGTAGTAGCATGGTCTATATAAAGAGTAAGTTGACCAATTAATATTTATAAAATGAAAAATGAGAAAGCTACCAGCTATTGTGGATGATAAAAGCAGCCTCTTCTCTCATCATAATAGAAAAAGAGTACTATGTGGCTCCTCCCGTGTAATATCTGAATCACGAAAATCTATGGTTATCAAGAATTCATTTCCTTCTAGACTTTCAAATGCACTGTCTTCAGGCAAAGCTTTCAGAAGGCGGACAACAATCATGGTGGCTGGTTCTTTTTTCTTCCTCTTTTTTTATTCTAAACACTGTTCAAAATCTAAGAAATAAGTATATGACATTTCACTAAAAAGTCAGTTTACTTGATAAAAAGACTAAGTAACATGGAGCATTAAATGAGTGTGAGACACAAAAATACACTTTCCATGGGTTTAATAAATGTACATTTCCTCTTCCATAATAAAGACTACAGAGAAGTGATAGACAATAAAATCTGGCATGTAGGAAGATTTCCTAATTTTTTTTTTACTTGCCCTAGAATTAATAGACTCAACTATAGTTTCTCTTCACTTAAATGAATATTTAATAGGTAATAAAAAGTATTAATGTTTGTTAAAGTGTAATAATCTTTAAAAAATGTATAGTTAGATTTTGATTTTTTGAGATTTTAATTCTATCAGGTTTTCAAAAAAGACAGAGGCTTGGCCTAACCCTGAATCGAGGGAGTGAGCTGAAATAGAATAACTAAAAAAATAAAGTGGGCAGGGGCACCTGGGTGGCTCAGTCGTTAAGTATCTGCCTTCGGCTCAGGTCATGATCCCAGGGTCCTGGGATCGAGGTCCGCATCGGGGCTCCCTGCTAATCGGGAAGTCTGCTTCTCCCTCTCCCACTCTCCTACCTTGTGTTCCCTCTCTCACTATCTCTCTGTGTCAAATAAATAAATCTTAAAAAAAAAAGTGGGCAAATCAGGATGTGCAAAGACATTAAGTATTGTTTTTCACAAAAACATTTTGTTATGACTAGTAAGCTATTCTACTGATCGAGAGGAAAAAGAAGTATATGCTTCAGTCTCCTTTACTGGCTAAATCATAAAACTTCTCCTTATTAACTGTATCATGCTTAACATTTACAATGATCAAATTCTTTATTCTTGTTAAAATCTCTAATATATTTTAAACCAGAGCAAAACTGAATGAAAACCTAGTACTTTGTAACAATTAACCAGATTATTACAATTATCATAAATGACCATCTCTCTCTAAAATCATTTGCTTTGATAGTCAGGAGGAAAAAACAGAAAAGAAAAAAAAAACCCAGAAGCACTTTATTTAATCTTTTATTGAATACCGGTCTTTGTGGATCAGAATTTCATTTCTTTTGGCCTTGTGCAGATCTCCCCTGCATTAAAGATTCTCATTGATTTCAAAGGAACTGAACTGCAAGGTAGGGAGTAAAATGAAAAACTGAACCTGTCTAATTTTTCTGCTTTTGTCAGATATTTACTTTCTACATTTGTTCTTCTCTTTGTCAGGACATCTCCAAAGGCAACACATTATGGCAGAGGGTCCTTTCTTGCTTGACCTCTCAACTGCATGATTTTCTAAAGGGAGTAATTCGTGCTAGGAGTTACTAAAGGGAGATCTCAAGAACTTTAACTTTCAAGTAACATTTGATATTTCACATTCATCAGCAGTGGTAAGTGACCAGATCGGCTGGAAGAAGTAAAAGAACCACTGTCTGCACGCTCATTCTATTCAATTCTTACAGAAATCACTTCTTCCACATCAGAGTTCCCGTTTGTCAGATTTCTTCACTGATCCACATATGGTAAGAAAGTGTTTTGCAGTTTTAATATAAGTGCATTAATGTGCCTGCCATCATATTATTTACACCATCTTAGCTCCCTCCTTCCTTCTACAGATATTTTAGAAACAGACCTTGGCTATCCATGCCTCATAAAAGAAGAGCTTCAGCTGATTGGTCACTTACAAAAAAACCCCCCAAAAAAACAAAAAACAACTTTAGAAGAATGTTGGAATAGCAACAAACACAGCAGCCTAGGGGAGGAGACATAAATGTAAAAATCCCTGGAAGGAGCTTCTTCATCTAAATCATAGTCAGCAAACTATGGCCACAGGACAAATACAGCCTAACATCTGCTTTTGCACAGCTCATGAGCTGAAATATAGATATCTATAAAAGTGGATATATAGGTATAGTCATATATAGCCATATAAATTTTTGAAGGATGAAAATAGTTGAATTTTTTTGACACAAAAAAATTATGTGAATTCAAGTTTCACTGTTTAAAAACAAAGTTTCATTGGAATGTAGCCACATACACTCATTTATATGGTATCTATGGCTGCTTTTGCACTTCAAGGCTGCTTTTACAACCGAGACTATATGCCTTGCAAGCCTAAAATATTTACTACCTGGACCTTTACAGAAAAAGTTGGTCAACTTGTGGTGTAAACTCTTCACATACATTCTCTCTTTTAATTGTGCCAAATATATTCTCAATTCACTACCGTATATCATGAAAATGTGTTTGATAGGCTTAGGAGCTGCACTCTGCCTATATACGCAAGTCAAGGTATAGCAAAAATACTGATCTTCACTGTTTGTATGTTATTGTATATCTAGGAAGGCAGGCCAATGAGGCAACTGGATATGGAGAGATGAGAATTCTGAAACCATAAGGAGTAACAATAAAGAAAGAAAAACAGGTCAGAGAATTCTGGGAAGTGATAAAAACAAGATGTGTTTACCTTACTTCACACTAAACACTGTTCTAAATATTTTCTAGAATTGCTGACTCATTGAATACTTGCTATAACTTACCAGGTATTTACTAGTATTGGTCCATTTTATAAATGGGGAAACTGAAATAGAGAAAATATAGCATGTCCATATCACACAACCAAGAGGCAATGCTAGGCCTCAAATCCAGAAGTCTGATCTTGACCATTTGTCACTTTGCCTAATTAAGGAGAAAACCTGAACCACAATTTATAAGTTGTGTGATCTTAAAGAGTTAGATATGGTCTCTGGTATATGATTTAAACAAAGATGGGAATTAAAAAAAAACAAAACAAGAAAACAAAAAAGGGAATTAAGACAACCTTGTAGAGTTGAAAGAAAATAAGAAATTTCCAAGAAGTTATGGTAACTAAAGCACATAAAGCATTTATCCCAGAGCATGTCAAATAGTACATACTCAGTATATTACGATTTTCTTCACAAGTTTTATCAGCATCAGTGACATCACATTTTAAAAACAAATATTCATGACATGCAAAGGAACAGATATCAGACCCTGGAGACTATAAATAGAACAGAGAGGACAAAGACACAGAAGAGAACCATGTCTACTTGGTGAGACAGACGTGTAATCAATTAAGAAATTATGACAGCACATTGACAACACAGACACTTACAAAGTGCTCTGGAATAAAAGAAAAAGGAAGGTCTTATTTTTGCCTTTAAAGAGTAGAGATAATTTCTCATAGTCAAAACCAAAGTGTACTGAAGTTTGAATAAGTGTTTGCCAGGCAGACAAGATAAGGCAGAATAACGTAGGCAGAAAGAATCTAATTTCTTATTTTCCTAATTTCCAAATGGAAAGGGACAAGAGTACAAAATGCAGAGCAGTCTGACATCTGCCTCATATAGCTGGTGATCCAACAATGGAAAAGAGAGGCTGAGATTCCTAGAATATAGGTAGGTACAGATTTTGAAGGATCAATGCTAGGCCTAATGACTTGGAATTTAGGTAGGCTTGGTAGAGCCATTATAGAAATTTTGTCAGGAGAGTGGTACTATCAAATTTTTCATCATTTGGTGGCAAGGAGAATGAATGCAGGATGTTGTTTCCATGAGAGAGAGATGTCAGTAAAGACGCTATCACAATATTCTGAAGAAAGAGGTGATAACCATATATGGTATGGGGTTAGAAAAAAGGAAATGGTGTTATCTTGGAAGACACTTAGAATCTATTTTGACTGGATGTGGTGTTCCAATCCCTTACTTCTAAGGTGGAGCCAGGGACAGATGCCATTTTGGCCTGAGGAACATTCAAATGGTTTGGAAAGGGCTTAGGGCAAATGAATACTGAGGTAAATATTCCTGACTTTAAGGCAGGAAACAATTGGAAATTGTACCAGAAATAGAAGCCAAGTTTAAAAAGAGAGAGTTAAGAGAAGGATGTAAATATGAACTATCTGAACTGAAATGATCAACATGTCATAAAAAATATATGGAAATACTCAACAAATGTGAATATTTATAAGGAAAACCAATTTTCTAGAGGAATACAATTCCTAATCAAAATGTACTTTATTTACCTTTCTAGTTTTTCTTTGATAAGTACTGAGCAGAGGGTTAGAGCTAGCATTATAGACACTGAATAATTACAAATTGGGTCGAATATAATTTTTTTAAGGTTTTATTTATTTATTTGACAAAGAGATCACAAGTAGGCAGAGAGAGAGGGGGAAGCAGGCTCCCTGCTGAGCAGAGATCAAGCCTGGCTCAATCCCAGGACCCTGAGATCATGACCTGAGCCAAAGGCAGCAGCTTAACCCAATGAGCCACCCACACGCTCCTGGGTTAAACATAATTAAACTAAACTTTTTGGAGCCAGAATGAATCCAGCTTTTCATTTCATTATAGGCTATTCATTTATTCCATATGCCCTATTTTAGGAGGTCATCTGACAATAGTGATTGGTCTTCCCATTATGATCACTGTAGAAAGCTGGAGTCAAAGAGTAAGTTAAAGAACTGATCCTAGGGGCACCTGGGTCACTCAGTGGGTTAAAGCCTCTGCCTTCGGCTCAGGTTATGGTCTCAGGGTCCTGGGATGGAGCCCCGCATCTGCTCTCTGCCACATTGGGCTCTCTGCTCAGTGGGGAGCCTGCTTCCCCTCCTCTCTCTCTGCCTGCCTCTCTGCCTACTTGTGATCTCTGTCTGTCAAATAAATAAATAAAATCTTAAAAAAAAAAAAAAAAAGAACTGATCCTGATAATCACACAACCAGCCAAATGGCAATTCTTCTAAAACACTATACTGCAAAAAATTCTGGTCATTAATTAAGAGAACAGGAGCAAGGCTGTTGATTTTGTCACTTGCCCATTTAAACATCTTTATTCATGAATTCCTATCAACTATGAAACCAAATGCGTGTGTGTGTGTATGTGTGTGTGTATAAATTTCTAAACAAAATAGAATACATAACTGTGTTTGACAGCTGTTATAAGCCTATACTAACTAAGTCTACTTTGAAAGGAATACTGTATGTAATATAAGCACTGTGTGTTCACATATAACGGGATTGCAAGAAAAAAGATAATAATTTAGGTGAATTAGTCTATATTGGTCAATTACTTATTTAATATAGAATCTAAACAGGACTTGAAAGCAAACTATTGGGGGCACCTGGGTGGCTCAGTGAGTTAAGCCTCTGCCTTCGGCTCCGGTCATGATCTCAGGGTCCTGGGATCGAGCCCCATGTCGGGCTCTCTGCTCAGCAGGGAGCCTGCTTCCCCCCTCTGTCTTGGCCTGCCTCTCTGCCTACTTATGATCTCTCTCTCTCTCCGTCAAATAAATAAAAATCTAAAAAAAAAAAAAAAAGGAAACTATTGGATCATATGTAGAAATGAAGACCTGTAAAATATTCCATACTGAACTGTATTTTTTCCATGTATGCAATAGTGTTTTACATAGTAATAAATGCACATAATTGCAAAATTAATCTTTCTAAAGAGTTCAATTCAGTGGTATTTAGTACATTCACTATGTTATGAAAACTTCACCACTATTTCATTAAGAGTTTTTCTTCATTCTAAAAAGAAACCTATACCTATTAGTCACTCCCTATTTCCCTGTCCCCCAGCATCTGACAACTCCTAATTTGTTTTTGCTTTATGAATTTGTCTATTTTACATATTACATAAGTTAAATTCTATAATAAACAAACTTTTGTGACTGCCTTCTTTCATGTGCCATGATGTTTTCAAGATTTACACATTGTACATATATCAATATTTCACTCATTTTTGTGGTTGAATAATATTCTATTATATGGATATACCATATTTTGTTGACCTATTCATCAGTTGATCGAATTTGGGTTGATTCTATCTTTTGACTATTGCAAATAGTGTTGCCACGAACATTCTTTTTTTTTTTTTAGATTTTATTTATTTATTTAACAGACAGAGATCACAAGTAGGCAGAGAGGCAGGCAGAGAGAGAGGAAGGGAAGCAGGCTCCCCACTGAGCAGAGAGCCCGATGCGGGGCTCGATCCCAGGACCCTGAGATCATGACCCAAGCCGAAGGCAGAGGCCTTAACCCACTGAGCCACCCAGCCTCCCCTCCCATGAACATTCTTATAAACATTTTCACTGAACAGTTGTTTTCATATATTTTGAGTATATATCTAGGAGTAGAATTGATGGGTCACATGGAAAGTCTATGTTTAACTTATAGAGGAACTGACAAACTGTTTTCCAAAGTGCCTACACTATTTTCAATTCCCACCAGGAATGTTGTAAGGATTCCAATTTCTCTACATCCCCAGCAGCACTTGAAGCTTCTCTTTGTCAAGAGATTTTTGATCACTTAAGCAATCTCGAATTCCTGGATTATGTTATATGCTCTAATAGGCTATTATTATTTGTAATAAACTACTATCATAATAAAAGATAAAAATAATTTAATACAAAAAGCACTAATATGTATTTGGGATTGTTATGTCTTCTTGGAGATCTCATTTCTTATTATGAATCACATTGATTATTCCATTATGAAATATATCCAGACTGTCCTCTATAACAGAGGGCTACACTCCAGGAAAAATACTTCAGAGTTTTATCCCTTAGGAGAAGACATTTCTCCTATGCTAAGCGCTCTCACTTTCCAATCTCACCTAAGGAAGGGAAGGGAAGAAAGCTAAGAAACATTTGCAAGGGCACTGTGCATATAGTGAGGCCCACAAATCAGCTGATATCTAATCAAAAGATTAGAGAACACTTTTCTCTACACACTTTATCACCACATCAACAGAAGTTCAGTATGAAGAGTGGGTTGCAGCTAAAAGGGCTCAAGATAACATCTGCAGAGGAGTTATTAGGAAATCCCAAGGTCAAAAGAGAAGACAAAAAGAGGAATTTCAAGCCTCCAGCAGCTACAAAAACCACAAAAATTAAACACAGCCCAAATCCTGGCCTGATTAACATAAAACTGAATTGTAAATGCCTATTTACCTCAGTTCCTACTACCTTATGTATCTTTTCCAGGTTTCAACAAAATCTACTTTTTCCTTCTCTTGCCAGAGCTCCAAGGGGATATTTATTGGTTTTTGCCATGAACCCTGGTCAAATTCCCATTAATTATTCGAGGGGTAAAAATGCATGTGGCACAAAGTACTAGCTTGAAATAAGCACTTTAGCGAAAACTTTTGGAAATAGGTAACTCCCTTTTTTATACTAGATATAAATACCAAATGCTTCATTAAAAATGAAAAAAAAGTAAGTAGAAATGGAAAAATCCTGAGCACTAGTCCTCTCACATACAGCAGAAAACAGTTTCACCATAATAAGAAAAATAAATGTATAAGATCTGACAATATTCTTTATTTGAATTTGAAGTTATTAATCTCAAATTGAATATCATTTACTTTTAAAATTTATTTAAAACCATGTTTTATGAATTTTTGAAATCCTAATAACTGAATACTGAAAGATTTGAATACAAACACACCCAAAAAAACCCATTGTGTTCATAATAGAGCCTGAAAAGACCTAAAACTTGCATTTGAATATATATGCTTAAAATCCACATTTGAGGGGCACCTGGGTGGCTCAGTGGGTTAAGCCTCTGCCTTCAGCTCAGGTCATGATCCCAGGGTCCTGGGATCGAGCCCCACATCGGGCTCTCTGCTCAGAGGGAGCCTGCTTCCCCAGTTTCTCTCTCTGCCTGCCTCTCTGGCTACTTGCGATCTCTGTCTGTCAAATAAATAAATAAAATCTTAAAAAAAAAAATCCACATTTGAACATATATTATATGTAATATAACAGAGATATATATATAATATATACATCTAAATATGTATATATTTTTCATTTTTGCACCAATTCACTCTATTTTGGGGGTGGGGAGGTGGATACATGATATGAATGTGAAATGGGATACAGAAGGAGAGACAGAACTATACTGTCTTCATTTACTATTCAGTAATAAATGCTGAATAAAACCATCAGGAGCCAGCACCCTCAAACAACATAGATTTTTTTTTCAATTTTGCTATGGCTTAGTGAGACAAGAACTTAGGTGTTATTGTGTTTCCTATGTTCAGGGTACTTAATGTGAACTCTTTCTTCACTGTTAAACGAAATTAAATTAAAAAAGTGAGAAACTGATATGGACAAAACCATTTCAAAATTCTTTGGCAAGGTACATTTTGATCTCATCATGGATTTAGCAACTCAGACAGATAGCAGTGTAAATCCAAGTGCCATTAAATCCTGAATTTTTAAGAAATATCCATGCTTTTATTCTTTGGTGCTAATGCACTGTATAAATTCACAATCCTCCTTAATGGCCCCTGCATTTCCCATTTCCACTACACAGTAGGGTAGTATTATTTTTTTCAATTCCACTCTGAAATGGAACTTTGGATATAAGGAAAAAAATATATATGCATTTGTAATTTGCATTTTTGCTGTTATTTAAAATAGACATATCATACTTAAGCTATTTTCTTGAAGCAAGAAAAAAAATCAGAATTGCTCTATTTCTATAGTTCTTCAAATGAAAGTCATGCCCAACCCAAAAAGATCAGCTGAAACTCTATTTTATTTGGTAAGTACTAATTCAAATATTCTACTTTTTAATCCAAACTTAAAACTTAACCAAACTCTTTTATAAGTATATATGGATTTGTCTTTTGTTTTTTTCCAGATTCTCATGACTACGGGCCCTACATTTCTAGATAGCACTGTAGTCTATCAATATGCAACTGTTATTACCCAAAGTACATCAAAAAGAAAAAAAAATGCGTGTGTGTGTGTGTGTGTGTGTGTGTGTGCATGCCTATATGAGGCTAGGGAACCTGTATAAGTCAGTCAATATAGGTCAGTCTCTTTGGGTAAAGCCAGACAGACAAGGATTAGGACTAAGTTTGTAGATGAAAACCAAGAATATCCTTCAGTGTTTGCTGATGCTGCCAAAGTGATACATAGGACCAGGTGATCAAGCTACTGACTTCCCTGCTGCAGTCAGAAAGCTTCCTATCATGCGTGGGTCAAAATATATTTCTTTGTATTTCTAAGGTAGGAGGGCTTTTAGGAAAATTTTCTCCTTACGTATTTCTTATGGCCTCTGTTGGAATCTGCCAAGGTCTCTAAATGAGAACAGCATTGGAGTTAAAGTATATTAAATACAAAAACAAAAACAAAACACACTTCCCTAAAATTTTCTTTATCTGTCATGTAAACAGATCCTGTGGGCTTTCTAAAGAGCCCAGCAATGATCTTAAATTCTTACATTGATATTCTGCTACATATCATTTTAAAGGAAAAATCTTAATTCACATAAATGTGAAGGAGGCAAACATGTCTATTATGTAAGAATTTCAAACGAATTCAGTTGCCTTTCCTCTAATGCACACATACACACACATCCAGTATGACATGGAAGTTTTAGGTTGGGCTTGAAATCCATTTTATTTTCAAATAATTTCTCAGATACTATAACATTTTTAGTTGAAATCAGGTGTGGTGCACTATACTATACCTTGTACTTAATGTTAAACATGACATTAAATGACTGTCATTGGATTAACTGGGATGTTCAAATTGAAGCACCTATGGATCTGATTAAGAAACAGCTCTATTTATGTCCTCCATTATATTAAGGAGAATGTCTCTACCTTTGCAATGACACCAGAGAATTTTAATCTTTTTTCTTTCTGGAAGCCCTGGAAAATAAAAAATTTCCAAACAAATCAGTAGCAGATGTGTTCCTCACTTCCAACTGGTTAGGCTGTCCAATCCTGGAAATAATAAAGCTTCATACATTTTTTTTTCTTCATTGGTCAATGGTCTGTTTCTATTGTTGAACTGGAATCCATTCTTTCCTGTAGGTCCTATTCATTTCTCTAATGCCAAAGCGTGAATGGTTTATAATAAGCAAGGGCAGGGGTGTTATTCCACAGCTGTTCTCACTTATTAGAAGCACTACACATGTAAGAAAGAAATACCAACCTTGGACAATACCTCTGCCTCCCCACAACCCCTGATCTATTATTACCAATAAGGCATTGTGCAGATTCTGCTACTGTAAGCAATCTGTTCTGGTTATAATTATGGGCATTCCGTTCCCTAACAGGAACGCTATGTCCATTCCCTCCACTAACTGGTTTTGCTATTCACTCTAGCTATATTTTATGATGCAATCTCCTGAAAATATTGCTTGGTTAAAACAAGAAAATGAAGAGATATTTAAATTGTTGATGCTTGTTTGCAGTTGCATCATGGCTTAGAAATAAAATCAATACACTATTATATAGAAGCATCTAGCAAAAAGATACCAGAAGTGTGTAAAAAAACATGAATCAACTACCGAAAGATTGAGACATGGAAAATATTGCCTCATGATTATGGGATAGTTTATGTTGAATCATGATAAAATGAAAATAAAAGAAATAAACTATATACTTTCTCAGAGAGGAGAGAAAATTCCATTTTTTTTTAATTCCAGAAGGAGGGAGATGTAGGGAGAAAGAACATAAACTGAATTATTCACCATGTACATAAAAGTTGTTTTGAGTTCAATAGAACATTTTTAAAATTACAGTTTCCCACAGACTCTAGAAAACATGCTGCTTGATGGATTGTTTCGTATTTGTGCACTGATATACAAATGTATTATTATAATTATTGTAATTATTGAAGAAGTTAAAGGGATAGATGAGATTCAAAAACTGGGTCAGGGGCGCCTGGGTGGCTCAGTGGGTTAAACCTCTGCCTTGGGCTCGGGTCATGATCTTAGCATCCTGGGATCGAGCCCCACATCAGGCTCTCTGCTCAGTGGGGAACCTGCTTCCCTCTCTCTCTGCCTGCCTCTCTTGCCTACTTGTGATCTCTCTGTCAGGTAAAAGAATAGAATCTTAAAAAAAAAAAAAAAAAAGAACTGGGTCAGTTTTCACAGGTCTCCTATGTTTCTCCCCATCTTGTAGCCAAACACTGTATTCTACACCATCTCTTTAAGAATATTTATATAGCAAACAACATTGCAAGACAGAGGTGGTATCTCCTTCCAAGCCAAGAACAGGCTACTTACTCTAAAGTGTAATACAGACACTGTTTCTCCTCAGGATCACAGGGTACGCTACATTATTGCCCATTATAATTTCTGGGTTCCTTAAGCTCAGTGTTCCTCTTGTATAATGAAACACAGTATAGTGCCTAGGCATCAGATGGTCCTTCTAGGTCATGCTGTGAGAGGTGGGTTTTAGAGAAGCAAGACAAAATTGCTGATATTCTGTCCCTGTTTTTTTCTGTAAATAATAAACTTGACTTCATCTTTGATCCAAGAGTCTTGTATCTTCCATCAGAATTCTATGAAAATGTGGCAGGCTGACTTGGCAGCTTATAAACAGACTAACATCTCAGAACTTCATAGTTTTTAACAGTCAAGGTCCAGAAGGAGAGAAGGTTTCTGATTAGACTTACGAAGAGGAGATATAATAGTATCACATTTGGGATTTGGGGGGCATCATAGAGATATTATTAGCCTCCTTAAGATGGGCAAGCTATTTCTAGCTAAATCATACTTTTTCACAAGAAAATACATGTATGGTAGTGATTCTCACAAATATATTTTTTATTGCATTTTACCTTTTTCCATGTTAATTCTCTAACCAGAGTAATTTCATGTTCTCTAGTAGCCAAGATATAACCAATGTAAGTTCACTCTTTTTTTTTTTTTTAGCTCTCTTTTTAGAATTGGGAAAAATGATAATAAGAAAAAAGTTATAGAAGAGAAACCTGCTGTCCCTATTTTAAGAGAAGATATACAAGGAAAAGCAGGTGGTGAGTCAGTAGCAGCCCACTAAGAATTTTTAAAAATTTTTTTTAAATTTTATTTATTTATTTATTTATTTATTGCAGTCCATTAAGATTTATCAGACTTATTCACTGAGGTATAACACAATTTCTGTATCTGACCTAAAGGGAAAATTATACCCTTGTGATCCTGGAGTTTAGAAAATTTACAATGAAATATTTGTAATTATACAAATATATCAAGTCTGCATATTAATACAGCAAAGTAGAAATTCCAATTTCATTAATGACCAAGTTGAGACTCAGACAGTTTAAGGAGACATTTTTAAGGCTTTGTTTATTTTTCGCATGAAGGGGACAAGGTGTGGCCTCAGTTCAGTTGGATATCAATTCTGTGCTTGGCCACTACTGAGCACTCCTCCCTACAAGAAGAGTAAGAGCAGAGGGCAGCACTAGTTGATTCAGAAGCCTTTCTGCTAGATTCAAGGCATCTTGCAGTGGCAACAGAAATGGCATCACAGCCTCACAAGTATACTCGATATCAACATAAGCAATGTCCTACATGTGGACATCGGGCTCCCCTACAAAAAAACATATACCAAGGAGCAAAATATTCACTTCAGTATTGCAGGTTAAAGAAAATGAATGATTCTTGTTGACTAAAGGAAAAAATACTGGAAAGATTGAGAAAACCTGTTGTATCTAAGATGTTCTCATTGAGAATATTTATAAAGTTATGTGCAATTTTATTTTGGAAATAACAGTAAAATAATTTACATTTATTCAAGCACACCAGGCTTATTAGTTGTATACTTCCTGCTCTATTACGGAAGTTGAATATTTTAAAAATCAGGTTTGCTTTTCAGGAACAGAATTATACAGTAAATATTGCTATTCTTTGAAATACAATATATAATTTCATCACCTTAATGACTCCTCACAGAGTCAGTCCAAGAAGACTGCCAAATCTCATCAACTTTCCTCCAAAACTATTGCCTTAATACCCATGGGAGACTGTTTACGTAGATGTTAAAAATAAAAAAAAAAAATTAGACCTTTAACCACTCATCACTCATTCACATCAACAATTCTCAAATAATTGCCATATCTATAATTTTAAACATGCTATTACATTTTACCTGAGATAAAACTGTTTTTAAATTTTAATTTTGGATTTATACCTGTTCAATTCTAACACTCAAAAGCTTTTCTAAGCCAGTATCTTCCATTCCTCTACTTCTTTCTAGGCAAATTGATCAGTGGTGTTTTGAGGATTGGCTGTGTGCCCAGTTTCCACAAATGCCAAAGACTTCTGTGCACCAAGTTAATTAAAATTGACTGCTTGTTTTAGGCAGAAGAAACAGGCAGAATGCCGGATGGTTCTAAAGAGTGAGCAATTTAAGCAAACAGAATAACCTGCCTTCAAGCTAAAGAATAAAAATAGTTTATTATGTTGCCTTTGCTTTTTAAAAAAAAAGCCTTTAAAAATGTTGCCTTTATTTAAAAAAAATGTGAAATATATACCTGAGTCTAATTGAAATGCTATATTAGTCAAAGAGAAATAATTAAAAATATACAAACCATCACTTTTCACAAAAATTACTTTTGTTGACCAATGTTTTAAGAGATTTGCTTAAATTATGATATACACTAAATTTCTATTACCACTGTCTAAGACAAAAAGTACATTTCCCAATGCACATATATGTAATCAATTAACACCTGATTGCAGGAGCTCAAGAAAAATGTAGCAAGAAATTGTTTTTAATATAGTGAATTGGTATTTGGAGATAGATTTTTAAAATAACAATCTATCTAAATGCTTATGGAAATCCTCTAGACTTTATTGCATCAAAAAGTTACCAACTTAAACATTTAATGTACAGTATGACATAATAAGCTAAAACTTGACTCTATAACCATAGCTTGGTAACTAAATTTTTAGGCAGGAAATGGAATGCCACTAACATGTACCAAGAGCTTAATAGCTGGCAGGAGCCCTTACCAGATATGGTATATTTAATATATACTATTGCTTTTAATTCTTACTTTAATACCATGCAATAGATATGCATATACATATTTTACAGAAAAAGAAACAGAAACAAGAGAGGGTAAGAAACTTTCTAAATGTAAGAAAACCATTAGGATTAATTAATTTGGATTAATTAAATCTATTTTAATTATTACATTTATTGTGAGTTTTAATGAGCCCCTTAAGTTTGCTCAATCTGTTCTTTACAAATCGTTTAACTCTTAGATATGTAGCATGAATTTTTATTTGGAACTCTGTCAAGATCCAATGAATTTAAACATGAGCTTGAATCAGACTAAAATCATGCTTTACTACTCATGCATTTTCCTCAAAGGAAGTTACCTTCAGAATGCAATCTAGTTCACATACATGGCAACCAAACTTGATTTTTTGATTTCCATGAGAAGATAAAATTAGAAGCTATATTTTATTAAATAGTGGAGGACTCAAAATAATTGGGTGCCCAAAAGTTACAAATAGTCTTACATTAACAGAAGAAATATAGCTTTTGAAAAAACAGGTCAGTAATCTCAAAAGCCATGAGATTTTGAGGTCCTTTATTTGAAACTTAATTATCTAACTTATCTCAATAGGGTATACCTCAATTAGCTATCTTTATATTATACTGTCACCTAGCGCAACCATATTTTTGAGATAGGGTAGTGGAGGGGTACATGAGGTTAGCAGATGGACAGCTAGGGTCTGGCAGTTCTCATTATCTTTTCCTCTCTTCCCCTCTCATATCTTAGCCCACTGCAGTTTGATTCGCCTTTCCACTACTGAAACTGCTGTACTTGAAGCCAAGTGCTTCCTAACTGTCAATTTCTTTTTCACCTATTCATCAAGTATTTTTGAGCATTTTTTGATGCAAAATACTATGCTAGGTAAAGGATATACATTGTTGAATAATGGTGATGATAATGATAGTACTTATGATAATACTGACGTTAACTAGCCAAAATCTTTAGAAACATGCCCGAAGTCAAACAAATCCAGTTTTATTTAACTTGTTGATATTAAGAACTTAATTCAAGGAAATGTGGGGGGATTTCTCAGTAAAAGGGAATCTGAAGCAACTTCTTACAAGATTTTAAATTTTCTTCGATGACTGTAAAGAGAAACTAAAGAATTTGAGAGCTGGATTAGATCTGTTAAGAAGGAGGTTCAATTTGGATATTTGGTATTTTAAAAATTATGATCTAAGAGGTGGGAGAACTAAAAGGGATTAGAGTTATAATCAATAAAGATAATAAAAATAATCACTCATTTTGGTTAGAAGAAGAGCTTATTATATAGATACGGAGGGCCTTGTCCCTGTCTTATTCCTTTCAAGGTCACTAACCTTATCTATATCTTGTACTGATAAGGGTTTATGTCCTTCAATTATCATCTGACCATTTCTCAATAATTATTAATAAATTTTTCCAACTGTGTACTATATTCCTGGCATTATTCTGAGCACTTTACTATGTTAACTATTTTGATCTTCATAAAAACCTACATGATAGGGGTGCTTGGGTGGCTCAGTTGTTTAAGTGTCAGCTCAAGTCTTGATCTCAGGGTCAGAAGTTCAAACTCCAGGTTGGGCTACACACTGGGCATGGAGACCACTTAAAACAAACAAACAAACAAAAGACCTATAAGACAAATATAGCTATTAAGTTATTTCACAAATGGAGAAGATGAGCTCGCAGAGGCACAAGCAATTTGCCCAAGATCATACAGCTAGTGAGTGACAGGACTAGATCTGCAGTCTTCTGAACAATACAAACACCAAGGTTGCCATTGTGAGAACTAAAAATTCTGTGGCATGTCAAATTAGACTCCCTAAAGAGTTGACTTTTTTTCACGACTTTTCTTCTTAAAATTCCTTTCCTTGACTTTTATGACATCATTCTTACCTGCTTCTTCCCTCATACCACTCCTGCTTTATCTCCTTGACGTTCTTTTTTTCCACAACCTTTTTCTGAATACAGACATTTGATGATACATTTCTTAGTTCTTTTCTCCACCCCCACCCCATATGTATTCTTCACAAGCAAAAGTATGCACATAGTTTCAGTTGCTCCAATGATATCCAAAGCTATATCTTTATTTCTACTGTCTCCCCTAATTCTAAACTATAATTTTAATTATCTAGATATTTCGCATGCTGACAGTGAAGCATAATCTTTTCATCAAATAATACTGAAGCAATTGGACATCCACTGGTTAAAAAAAAATCTCAGGCTACACCTCACATCTTCTACAAAAATTAATTCAGTTATCTATCATAGTCTTAAACATAAAGCATAAAACTCTAAGACTTTAGAGCCAAAAATAGAAAATAACCTTTGGGACCTGGAATCAGGTGAACAATTCTTAGACTTGACACTGAAAACATTATCCCTAAAAGGAAAAAACTGATAACTTAAACCTCACCAAAAATTAAACACTTTTTATCAAAGCTTATACAAAGAGGATGAAAAGACAAGTTATGGACTTGGAGAAAATATTTGAAAACCATATATCTGACAAAAGGCTGGTATCCAGAATATATAAAGAACTCTCAAAGTTCAACAGTAAAAATATCACATTTCAATTATAAAATGGGCAAAATACATGAATGGACGCTTCACCAAACACAAATACAAAATAAGCACATTTAAAGATATTCAATAACATTACCCACTAGAGAAATGCTAACCAAAATCACATTGATATACCAGTACACAACTATCAGGATAGCTAAAATAAAAAAAACAGTGACAACATCAAATGCTGGCAAGGATATGGAGACCATGGATAGTTCATACATTGTTGATGGGAACGTAAAATGGTACAGATAGTCTGCAAGACAGGCAGTTTTGCTAAAACTAAACAGGTAACTATCATCTGACCCAGAATTTAACCCAATGAAATGAAAATTCAGTCATATTCATGCAAAAAAAAAGAAAAATGGTGCACAAATGTTTATAGCAGCTTTATTCATAGCAGCCAAAATTGGAAATAACCAAAATGCCCCTCAATGAGTGACAGTATAAGCAAACTTTGGTTTACCCATACTAGAAAACTAATCAAAAACTGTAAGGAATGAGTAAGGCTAAGGGAGGTTGCAATGTAGATGTGTCTCAAGGGAAGCTCAATGAGTGAAAAAAATAACCTTAGAATGTTATATATACTGTATAATTCCATTTATGTAACATTCTTGAAATAATACAATTATAAAAATGGAGAACAGATTAGTAGTTGCCAGGTTGCAGGGATGGTTGGGGTGGAGAGGGGACAGATGTGGCTATAAAAGAACAGCAAGCACTAGGGGGACCTGTGATGTAAAGTTTTTGTGTCTTGATTGTGGTGGTGATCACATAAATCTACAAGTGTGATAAAACTGCAAGAAACACACACACACACACACACAATTGGGAAATCTTCAAGAGTTCAGTGTGTGAAGAGTACATGGAGCTTCTCTAGTTTTCGTTGCCATTGTTGCAACTTTTGGTGAATCTACAATTAATTTAAAATAAAATTAAAACAGTATTATCTCCCCTTTTCAACTTAAAGTATTCATTGACTTCATACTGTCTTAATAAAAATATCTAATCTCCTTAATCTTGTTGAAAAGCCCTTCATGCTATGAAGCTTTATCTTTTGCCAAGATTTAACTCATTCCCCTGGCACTCCAGTAATCAAGTGTCTAAACATACAAGCAAACACAAAATTTTCTTTGAAGATAACTTTTACTGTTATCTGCAGTTCTAATGCTTAATCACTCCTCCTACATCTTTCAGCCTCCAAATTTTGTCTTTTTCACTTATTCCTCCTTCACACCTCAATTTAGGTATCATTTCTTCCACAAACAATATCTGGCCCTACAGAACCAGATTAAACACCAGTCCTGTAAGTTCTTACTATTTTTCGCACATATTGCTGGCCACCCAAAATCTAGGCATCTCTTTCTTTTATTTTCTTTCTTTCTTTCTTTCCCTCCCTCCCTCCCTCCTTCCTTCCTTCCTTCCTGTTTCTCAATCTCTTTCTTTCTTTCTAATTGGTAGTAGGAGCATTATTCCCCACATCATGAATATTGGTATGAGGCAGTCCACTGGCACTAGAAAATATGTAAATTCCAGTTTCTCACATTCCCAGGCCCTTCCTGCAATACAGTAGGCCTGTGAGGTAGAGTGTCCTAGCTTCTCAGGACCAGAGGCATCCTCCTACACCTCAGATGGAAGTGACAAAGAAATTGGGGAGCTGACAAAAACACTCTTTGGAGCCTGCAGATATGACTGCAATATAGTGTAGCAATCTGTTACTGCAGAGATGTGGAGGGTGTATCACCAGACTTCAGGTAGAATCCACTCCAACTTACTGTTGTTTTTTTTTTCCTTCAGTGTTTGTAATCTCAAACCTGTATTTCTACCTTTCTTTCACTTTTTAGGTTATTCAGGATTCTTTCTGATAGATTCATTCTAGGATTAAAAGCACCGAAATGAGCGTCCAATGCTTGCAATTAAGAAATCTGACCCATACAATAATTTAGTTGAGTATATTTTTCCCTACAGCCCTATCAAGACTGTAAAAATCCCTCATTACAAGGGCTTGGAGTATAATACCATGGCTACAGAGTTCCAGAAATGTAGTAGGAACAAAGTAAATATTGAGTAAATATGAACAGAGTCATTCCTTATATACAACACCTTTAAATTTACTACCTCCTACTACATAGTCCTTTTTCTAGAGAAGTCCAAGATGTGGATGTCATTCTAGTTGTACAGCTTGCCTTTACCCACATCATATCACCAAGACTTTTCCATACACCATACTAAAATAAGTATTTATTTCCTTCTCTTCCTTTGTATCCTACAATCACTGCTCATTTTAATCCATCATTTCTCCATGACATATTGCTTTAACTCTACTCATCAACATATCTTCAGTATAATCACTTACAGTCCCTCATTTACATGGAACTAAGTTAAAACTGAATTTTAATCATATCATTTTCTCCTGCTTAAGCAAGAAAGTATTCAGTGAGTTCCCACTGGTTTAGGATAAAGTCTAAACTTTTTAAAGCAACATTCTATCTTTATATTTTCTGGCTCTTTCCTACATTCCCAATTTCACCTTCTGTCCCTCTCACAGCCCAACAAGAGCTCTGTTTTACAATGGCCTTTGCTATAGACTTCCACCTTCCTATACATACTATTCTCTTTCATACCTCAATGGCTTTTAACAGCAATTTTCCACCATGTTAAATACTTTCCTCCATGTCCATCTTAGAAATGTAATTCAATTATCAAACTCATTACTCACTCTCTCTGAAACATCATATTCAGTACTACTAGGCAGTTTGTCATTTATTGTCATGCTTCCTCTTTATCGTAAGTGTAATGTGATTTTTAACTGATGTCATTAGTCAAGTGACAGGTACACAGTTGGTGCTCAATAAACATTATAGTCAATGACTAAAGAGAAAATGGATCAATACATTTTTGTGAATGATAATGGATTACAACTCTATGTACATAGTATATGTATAAAACTTCTTGAAACTTTAAAATCTTCTCAATTCATGAGCACGTACAGTTCCAGTTTTAGGACTGAGAATAATCATACCATTGGTGTAGTTAACATGTAGTCAACTACATGTAGAGTGTAGTTAACATTCTATGTTCAAATGAAGATTATTATGTTATTGGAGGAAACATTTTACCCAGACACGGAAAGAAGAATGGATATATCCTACAAAGTCTGAGAGATGGAGAACTTAGAAATCTTCAAAGCCAAACACTTCATTCTAATATGAGAATACACAAAACTATTCCAGGTCATTTTTATCTGAATTAAATTTGAGTTTATTCATATTAAAAGACTGAACTTCCCCATCCAGTCAAATACAACCACCTGCATATTGATTTAAAGTGTTTCTTATAAAAATTCCCCATTCTTATGAGCAACAGTATCTGTAGGAGAAATTAAATGAGGCCCATACACCTCCACATTATTCCCTTAACACTGTCCTTCTCCCAGATGCAAAAGCACCCAGTGATAAGTAAGCTGAAGGAAACTACATGCTCCCAGTGGTGAACCGACACCATTGTCCCTATCCCTCACTTTCACCCCTAGGGTTAAAATGCCACCTTGTAAACAGGGAGAAGTGCCTCACTGACCATTTCTGAGAGGGTTATAATAGGAAATTATGAATCATCTTTTTCTGAATAGACCATCAGAACTAATTCCATGTCTTATATATTTTTATCTCATTCACAACCAGAAAACCCAAATCCCTGATATTCCATCACTTTTATTCTTTGTAGCCTCTGCATGCAGGCATTCTGCCTAGTCTCATAGTCATAGTAGATCTCACAAATCATTTCCAAGATGCCCCCTGTAACTCACACACTATCAATCAGCAGCAAAACCATCTAAGCCCTTAGGCTCTTTTCTGAATACTTCCTTTACTTCCTCATTTTTATAGAAATTGTGGCCACTCTTCGATGACACTGCATGTCTCGCAAACCCCTCAGCAGTGCCCCCCCACCTCTCATGTCCCAACTAGTTTACATCACATGCTTTCATATTTTATTGCCTTCTATTTTTTCCTTATTTTGGTTATCTATACATCCTTATGGGGCATATTTAAAACTGCTTTAAAATATTTGTCTACTACTTCCACAATTTTTCTTCTGGTTATGCATTATAATTTCCTATTTTTATATGCCTGATGGTCTTTGGCTGGAAGCATGCCATTGTAAGGTTTACATTTGAGGGTGCTGCATTCTGTTCTGGCATGTAGTTAAGGTACATGGAAATCTTTTTTTTTTTTTTTTTTACTTTTTAAAGATTTGTTATGGTGAATCCAAAGCAGTCCTTAGAGCTAATTTAAACCACTGGTAAGATAACACTCTTCTGAGTATTCTTTCCCATGCCCCATTTATTTACAATGTCTTTCTTTCTGATTCATGACTCCTCTAAGTTCCTGGAATTGTTCTAGAATGTACAGGAGAGATCACGTTCTTTGCCTAGCTTTGCGTAGTTTCCTCACATGCAGGCAGCTATCAGTATTCAACCAAAGACCCAAGAGGAACACCCTATACATAGACATCTCCAGGTTTTGCTGTGTGGCAATCTCTTTCCTCTCAATTATAGCCATTTTTAATTCCTGATCTCTGCCTACACAATTCAGCAGGACCACATGGCTGTAATGGTGTCTACCTTTATTGTGTTAGGAACCAAAAATAGTCTCTAGGTAATAAATTTAAACAATCCTGGAACTAATTTGTTTCCATTCCTTAAGAAATTATATTCTTATTATTATGTTAAATATATTTAACTGTATTATATGTTATTATATTACTATTGTTATATTATTTTATGTTAAATTGTATTATATGTTAAAACTTTGAAAGCCTTAGTTCTATACATGTATTTTGCCTGGTTTTCTAGTTGTACATCTAGTCCCTATTACTTAATCTTGCCTAGAAGTCTCCATAAGTGTGTTTGTTTTTAATTCTCATACTCTTGAGGTTTTCATATTTTGAATTTGTTATTAATTTGTGTTAAGTCTAGACATATGAACTTTATTTTACTGAACTTTTAATGATAAGATATGCTTTTTAAGGACTAATGTAAAGTCAGTTTCATTAAATATTTCATGTGAACTTGATGTCCATGAGTACTATTTATTTGTTTGTTTGTTTTTGCATAAATACTCCTTAAATGCAGGGAGTGATATTGTTTATTTGAAGCAGTTCATTAATAATATTTTATTCCACATTTTCAGTAATTTGAAAAAAAACTTATGCCTTTGTCTGATTTATTTTTTGCTAAGAAATGTGGTATCTCTTCATATAATAGTAAAATATTATTTCATCAGTGTCCTGATACATTATGATGTTATATGTAACAGTTTAAAATTGTAAAATATTTTGAAACAAAATCTAATTTAAAAACCTCTGCTTTTAGGGGTACCTGTATGGTTCAGTCAGTTAAGTGTCTGTCTTTGGCTCAGGTCATGATCCCAGGACCCTAGGATAGAGCCCTACATTGGTCTCCCTGCTTGGTGGGGAGCCTGTTCCTTTTCATAGTCAGCAGGGTTTATCTGTTAGAATTTGGATTTTAAATTGTGTTTTTCAAGATTTCAATTGCTTCTTCTATGGGTAACTATGAATCCAGGAAAGTCTTTTGTCAATTTCCTTTTTTGTTAATTTTTTTGTTAATTTCCTTTTGAGCTTAATTTCCTTTGATTTATAGGGAATATAAATCTAAATGAAACTATCTCAAGAAAGGACTTTTCTTATAAGTTCTCCTAAAAATTTTGGGGAGGAGCTATCTTCCTTTGCCTATGGTCAGATTTTATATTTTATTTTTATAGAGTCATGGTTTTTTAAGAGTCACATTTTTATGTAGGAGTCCTAGTTCTAGTTCCCCAATTAATACAGATCCAAACCCAATTTTCTAAATAAATAAATAAAATAACTTGGTGCCAACCTCTCAAGTAAAATAAAGTAGAAACAGAAAACTTTAGTGCTAGCTGCAGCTGAATCTATGATTGTCATGGGGATGTTTCCAGATTTTTATAATCTAGGAATCTAGATTATATAGATTCAAACCTGAGATCCTGTTGCCAACAGAAACTTCAATCTCTTCCATCGGTGGGCTGCTGTTATTTTCAGTGTTCAGGCAGCTTCCAGCTATTGGTGCCTTTCTGCTCCAAGGAGACCGCCTCTCTCCAGGTTCTTACAGCTCCCCAAAGGCAGACTGCTACTATTCATTTCTCCATGGCATGCTCATGGTGGGGCCATAGGCATCTAGGTTCTATTCCAGCGACAGTTCTAGGCTGGATCTGTTCGCCTGAGCCTTCTAGACTCTCATACAACTGGGGACTCTTGGATAGGAGAAATTTCCTGCTCCCTCCCAACAGGAGCACCTCAGTTTCTTTGCAGGATCCTGGGTTCAAGCAGATTATGTGGTTATCTTCCTGGGGCAGATGATTGTTGCTTCTATCTCTGCTTCTGAAGCAGTGCATTAAAGCAAGCATTCTTCCTACTCCTCCACTAGAGGCAGGGGATTTTATTTCTGTCCTCTCTCTGGAGTGAATCTTCCCCTGGGCCTGGGAGGTGGAAATCATTTTATCCCTCCTTCCACAGTATAAAGATTTTTCTTTGCATGAGAGAAGAATTCAGAAGAATTCAGGCTTTCTCTCTGTCACTCAGTCACGGGCGGCCATTCCCCATCTGCTCACCTGCTCCACTCTAGAGGGCTCTCTCTGGTCTTTTGTCCTGCCTCCAATCTTTCTCGGGAGTACCTGGTGCTGGTGGAAATGAACTTGGAAGACAGTGGACCCTCTACAAGAACCTGGACTAAATGCGGTTTTATTTATTTATTTTTATTTTATTTTATTTAAAGATCTTATTTATTTATTTGACAGAGAGATCACAAGTAGGCAGAGAGACAGGCAGAGAGAGAGGAGGAAGCAGGCTCCCTGCTGAGCAGATGTGGGGCTCAATCCCAGGACCCTGAGATCATGACCTGAACCGAAGGCAGAGGCTTTAAACCACTGAGCCACCCAGGCGCCCTAAATGCGGTTTAAAATTCAGAATAAAACCCTTCTCTGTTGAACTTGCTTCTTTTAAAAATGCTTATTTTTAATGGGTAAGTAATTCTAGATAGGTTTTCTCCCAACAAATATAACAAATCTGTGAGTGACTCATTAGCATTTATTATTAAGTATTAGAACTTTCTTTGAAAAAATTATTCCTTTATAATATACAAGGGATGTAAAAACCTTCCAAGAGGCAAAGGCAAATTTAAAATTAATTTTGAAATCTTTTGTATCCGTCTCTTTCTGTAGCATATTCAACAGAGATGAGTCGCAAGCCTAGGTACAAATGCATTTAAATATAAATGTTATGTTCAGAATCACAACACACCAGACTTGAAAGGGAACCAAATAATATCTAATTCAGCATTTTCACCTTAGTAAGTTAGGAAGGTATGGCCTAGATAAGGCAAATTTTCTTTACAAACATAAAAAACTAATTAAGAGTGTAGCATAAACTATAACTGGTTTTTCCTGTTGCGACTTTAGAACCCTTTCTGCAACTTCAGGACACCTCTTCTATTGGAAGGTTAGCATGTAATGTATGCAGACTAACTGTCTCAAGACAGCACTTCCCCAACCCCCGGTATGGATTTAAAAAGAAAGCTTTAAGTAGACTTTACTTAAATTATCATCTAACTTCCTACAAAGTCATTTCACCCAAACACTGAATTTAATAATTCATATTAAAAAGAGTATGTTTATCTAATTGCTTTCCGTTTCCTTTTATATTTTATAGTTCACACATTATTGAATTTAAGATCTTGCATAAAAATAGGATTCATTGTTTATTTTTCAAAATCATTAATACCTAGGTCATTGTAGAAATACCATGTCAAATATTGATTTTTACTAGTATTGTAGATTCCCATAAAAACAACCTTGTATCTCCTCCAAAGGTGGGGGCGGGGGAGGGGGGAGAAAGAAAAGAAAAAGGAGAGAGATGTTAAAAAACAAAGAAAACATACAAAAGCAAAAATCTAACAGCTGATTATAAATATACTTTCCTATGCTTGCTGCACTGTCTTGGTTTGAGTTGTATAATAATCCCTGTACAGAGACTGGAGGAAATGAGAGAATAATGCACTAAAGATTAAGACTCACAGCATAGTAATTCATCAACAGCTATATTTCTCTGGCCTATACCAGCTTTGAGACAACATTACTACCATGTGGTTCTGCCCCCATGAGCTTTTTGTTGGATTCACAATTCCATTTTCTGGTTCAAAGAGCCTAGAAAATTGAGACCACCCCGAACTACCTTCTCTCTGTTGGTCAGGTATCTGGCATTCAGATTACTGCGGAGACTAATGTGTAGTTAACTGCCCTGTGAATCACTCTAGGCATTCCTAGAGTGTTGCCCCCTCTATAGCTATTCCTGCCTTTGGGGTCAAGCTTTCCCACTCAAAAGCTTTATCATCCATGCGTGGTGTGAGGTAAGAGAAGCTAGTAAAGCCCGTGTCCCAGATAACCAAGCTGCCAACAGTGCTGTTGTTTTGACAAAATGTCCTCTGTATTCTTGCTGGAGGAATAAAATTCACCTGTTTTGAATCTCTTTAACTTAGCCACATATGTAAACTGAAATGAGACAAAACCGAAAGACTAAGAAAGGTAAGGGTTCCATTTAGGATAGGAAATAATACACATAACTACCCTTCATATTTTCTCTAGGATTATAATCTTAATATCAGAATTTCCTCCCTCAGAATGCATGAGGAGATTTGCTGATGCGATATCCTTTCCTCAATTAGACTAAGACTTAACTTTGTCTTGGAAAAGTTAGTGAGGTATTTGGAATTCAGGAAATCATTTTAGAAGGAAATACTCTTCAAGGAATGCAAAACTGACTTTTTACAGTGTTTCTCACCGTTGCGTTCTAGCCATGACACCAAAAAAACTTTATTTTTATGAAGCATATAATGTCAGAAGAAGAAGAAGGAGGAATGAATTAGGAACGACAATTACAACATCTAATTGCCTCCTTTCCTTCTATGGCCCATTCAGGGAAGGAAGAAACTTATTATGTGCCTCAATTGCTCTGTTTTTCCTTTTGGTAAAAAACTTTGTAATGTTAAGTAATAAAGACGATGTTTTATCTAGGTTCTAAGGTATTAGCTAGATGTCTACTATTTACATTTTTATAATAATACATTTTATCACAGAATACTTCTTATCCTATGCAAGTGTATAATACCATCAGCAATATTAGGTAAAGCCTTCCCCATGCCAAGATAATGCAGTTTGCATAACACAATGGAACATAAAGAATGCTTTGAAAAGTCTATCAACATCTCTTACGCACGTGCAGCTGTTCATTCTGATCACTCAGTATCATCCCAGTGACTTTCCAGAACAGGTGTTCAACATGATTTTATTGGAATTTTCTTCAGCAAAACCCATCTCACATACTATCATGTCCTTCCTGCTGCTTTGCTGCTAGGCAATCGTCTTCCTTGCCAAACTCTGCCAGTCTCTCATCGGCTTTTTCTGTTTCCCACGGAATTATGAGTGTCAATTCTCAGAGGTTAGGTGGTACAATTCTCCTTCCCTATTCACTTATTTCTCTTCAGCAAAAAACCAAACACTCCTGGGCTTCCATTCATTTCCATGAGTCTGAAACCCCCTGCAGCAAAATCTGAGAGACATGTATCTTTGTAACCATAGGGCATCATGCCTTGGAAACTAATTATTATACCTAAACTCCACTTCTAGTGTTTTGAGTCTCTAGAAGTGTGATTTCGTAACAGGGAGTTCAGAGTGATGAATATATCTGAGCACTGTGTTCTGTAATCCTTGTCATTTTGTATTATTTTAATATCCATTTAATGGGTTTAATTATTTAATTGAATTGAATTGTTTAATTGTTCAATATGTCTATTTTTAGACCCTATAACTTGGGCTCTAGTATCTGCATAGCCATAATTAAATTTTAACTCCTATTAGCTTTTTTTTTTTTTTGGTGTGCAATATGTTAATTTATTATTACTATGGTTGTTATTAAGATCTGTAGTAAACAATTTGTAGAATAAAAAAAGAAATAATTAAACAAAATGGCATGAAATACTACAAGCTATTTTTCAGAATACCATTCTAAGGTCTTTACAAGCAAGACATGCAGTTGAGAATTACTCAACCACAAAATCACAAAAATATCTGCATAGATTTAAAGGATAAACCTGGCTTATAACAGTACTCTTAATATTGGATGAATGAAATTATGTAACTCTTTAACTACTACATAACTTCACAAAGTATATTGAACCGTAATATTACTCTTTTACCACAAACTTTCTGTCTTAAAACACAGAAATTTATTCTTTCATAGATCTGGAGGTTCCAAGTCTGAAATCTGGCAGGACCACAGCTTAACAGAGAAAATAAGCCAAACATAATGCTTGATTTTATGTGTTATTCTAAACTGATAGACTAAGCTTCAGGTCTCATTAGCTTTTGTCTTTTTCTTATATCTGCTCTTATTCTTATATAGTAAATCATATAAAAATTTATAAAATGCAGACTCTTAATGGAAAAAGAACCACAAAAACTTTGTTTAGTCTTTATCATGTAGCCATTTGATAATACAGAGCATTCTTTTATGTTCCTATCTTATAAAAGAGTAGAGAGAACTATTCAGATACTCTCCAGGGGAGAGAACCTAGGTTTCTAGTTGCATACTCTCTTTAATTGGGTGTTCCTAGTGGTGATATTAAAGATCTCTCACTTGGTATGAGAATAGAAGATAAAAGTTCTTTTATCTTTTCAGATTTGGAGTAAGATTTTATAGAAGAGGTGATATTTGAGCTGGATTTAAATTCCAAATAATATGAAAAAGGAACTTCTATGAACAAATATACAATGTTTACAATTTAGTGGTACTCTGTGGGAGCAATTTACGTGATCAGAAGATAAGGCTAAAAAAATTTTTGATCCCAGATATTGAAGAACTGTAAAAACCATAAAGAAATTTTAAAACAGTAGAGTGATAATAGATCTCTATTTCACAAACTTTTTTTTTCTTTTTTCTTTTTTTGCTATATAGAAGAAAGAATGAGGAAGGGAGACACAAAACTTAGGGAAATCATTTAAGAGGGTATTGCATTATAAGGGTACAAAAAGACAGAAAACAATAACTGCAGAGGTAATTAAGAAAGACAGACGATTCAGGAAATGTTTTTCTTATAATTGATAGGTTTCCAAGATTTTTTAATTAATTAAAAAGAGAGACTAATGGAAATGAGAGAGACAGAGAAATCTCTAATGTATGTTTTTTAAAGATAGTGATATCATTAATGAACATAATAACAGAAATAGGAGTACTAGTAGTGGAAACAGGAATGAAATATTATATCACAAAGACTAAACTAAATGATGTCACCACCATTTATTAAGTGATACTGATTATGTTATATAATGTTGATGAGGTTTAATTTCTTCATCTTCAGTCAGGATAAGCCTACCTGGCATTAAATTCAAATGAAATAAAATATCCCCATGTCAGAAATTGGGAAACAAGTTCAAGACAAATATAGAGTTCAAGTAAATACAGTACAAGTTCAAGTAAATATAGAGTCAGGGTACCATTTCCCATTATCTTATCTACAAGTAGAAGAGAAGGGCAGTGAGGAGGAATCAGATACAGATAAATGGAACAATAACCTGATGATAAGGATGATGACCTCAATAAAAGGACAATGAGGATGACAATAAAAACAACTTTTTGAGTGCTTGCTGTAAGACACTGTTCTAGTATTTTATGTGTATTAATCCCTTTATGACCATTAAGAAGGCTGGAAGTTAAACACTGTTATTATCATCCCCAGTACAGACAGATTTGAATGGTAGCTCTGAAACAGATGTGCCAATGTCCTAATCTCAGGGACCTTTAAATGTGATTTTATTGCAAAGGAATATTTTCAGATGTAGATAAGTTAAATATTTTGAGATGAGATCATCCTGAATTACAGAGGTTATCCCTTAGTGTGTGCTTATGAGAGATAGCAGAAGAGAAGGCCACGGGAAGACAGAGACAGAGATTCAAGTGATGCAGTCATAGGGATACTAACAGCCACTGGAAGCTGGAAGAGGAAAGAAGGATTCCTTCCCTCCTAGAGACTCCAGAGGGAGTATAGCCCTAAACTTGATTTCAGATTTCTGGACCCAGAACTATGACAGAATAAGTTCTGTTGTTTCAAGCCACCCAGTTAGTGGTAATTTGTTACGACTTCCTTGGAAGCTAATGTATCAATTACCAATTTATTTCTCCAACCTTTCTTATCTGCTCTGTGAAAATTGAGATGGGCCCTTTAAATATTTCTCCTCCACACCATACTGTTCTTCGATAGTAGATGGCACTGGAAGGACACTATAAGAAGGGGGTTCTCTTCCTGGTTCTGTTGTTTTCTTTTTATATTTTATCTTATTTTCTTCCCCTTCTCCTTGCTTTAAACTGCATGCCTTCCAGGGGTTTCGGTGAACCTTGAGTGGAGCTATCCCACATTGAATTACAGCTGCACCTCCATGGAAGGAGTCCCGGTGAGACTCGAAGATACCTCTAGGGTATTTCACTAGCATCCTAGAAGAGTTACTTCCCGTTTGCTGGATCCCAGTGCAGTTCTCCACGCCTTAGCTTCTGCCCAGAGAATGTGGATCAATTCTGGTGTGGGACTACCAAGAGGACTTCTTCACAGCCCATCTGCCTATAACTATACCTTTTCTAATGAGATCTGAATCACAACTTCGGGGAAAGGAGACCCCTTCCAAGTGTATGCATTCCTTAGGTACTCTCCGTATCCCTAGGGTATTCTTTAGGGCTCTCTTTCTCCTTTATAGGTAATCTCCTTGTTATAGTTCGTAACTCTTTATATTAAAGGTCTCCATTTCAAATTAGCATTTGGTTCCTGTTTCCTGATTGGACTCTAACTGACATATCCATTTTACATATGAAGAAATTGTGGCACAGGAATGTTAACTGACTTGCCTAAATCCACATTACTAGTAATTGGCAGAATCATTATTTAAACTGAAACGGTCTGGTTCTACATCTGTAGCCACTGTTGGTAAAAAACTAAAAGGAATAAACCAAATATATGGCATATTAAATTAGAGATATCCATAGGTATCTAGATGAAAGGAAAAAAACTCTACTTTTCTTTCTCTTTATTCTATCACCTTACTCTCAATACTTCATTTCTCTGGTCACTAAATGAAAGGAAAACACCTGTTTCCTTAACTCACTACTCACAGAATACTTCTCACACCAGATTATGGGTGTTTTTGTCCCCCTTCCCCCACACACCATGCAATTCTGCAATTCCCTGTGGACATCAACTAGGTGTCCTATAACTCAATTCTGAACTATCCACCTGGAGTTAGCATCAGATCTCATAGGTTAAGGCTCATCCTCCCTCCATCTCAGATGCCAGTCACAAGGCCAACTTATTATTTGTGATCCTGACTGATTAAGTGTAAATCAGAGGTTTCCTTTTCAGCCTAGATGATTTGGTAGATCAGCTTACAGAACTCAGGAAAATAGTTTACTAACTAGATCTACAGTTTATTGACAACCACATGGAAGAGATCCACATGGCCAGGTATGTGAAGGATGCAAACAGAGTTTCCATCTCCTTTCTTGGCTCATCACCCTCCAGCACTTCTATGTGTTCACCAAACCAGAAGCTCTCCAAACCTCATGTTTTAGGGATCTTTGCAGAGGCCTCATTACTTAGGCAAGGTTGATTAAATCATCAGCCATTGGTGATTAGTTCAATCTCTAAACCCTAACCCCTCCGCCAAGGTCAGGGTGGTACTGAAAGTTCCAATTTTCTAATCACAGGCTTAATTCCCCTGGCAATCAGCCCACATCCTGTGGTGATCTAGAGGCTTTCCAAAAATCATCTCATTAACATAAACTCAGGTGTATTAAAAGGGGCTTTTTGTGTATAGCAAGAGAAACTCTTTTCAACTTTATGGCTTTGAAGCTATTTCAGGAACCAAGGGCAAAAGACCAAATATTATTTTTAAAAGATGCTCCTGTTGCTCTTAACACTTAAGAAATTATAAGGATTTTAGAAGCTGTGCACTAGGAAAAGCAATGAAGACCAAATATGTACTCCTTATTACAAATCACAATATCACTCTAGATCATATTTATATCATCATTTGACAATTATACTGTAAAATGAAGAGAGATAGAGAGGAAGATTCATGGATCTAGATAATAGAAACAAGTGCATATATCATTCCAAAAAAGGTTTGAAGCAGTGGGTGCAAAAAGAGTGACCCACATCTTTCAGACATCCACATACAAGGTCCATTTGGCTTAAAAAGTATTTGTGTGTTTTTAAACTTTCTAGTTAGTGCCCAACTTTAAAAATTAGGATGTTTCACATAATAGTGTATTTTTTTTAGCTTCTCTGAAAAAAGTTAGAACATCACAACTTCAAAATAGTAAAAATTTTTAACATTAATTATCCTACATCATTCTGTTACTGATAGGCAATTTCTTTGCATATTTATTATCTATCTTGGTTTATTAAAATACAAATTCTGTGAGAATACAGCTGATCTCTTCCTATTATTCCTCATTATCAAGAGCTATTCTGGATATATATTTCCTCAATAACTTGTTTTGCTTTAATTTAAAAAAAGTAGAGGCAAAAGCCACTTTGTCATGAGCTAAAAGCAAGACAGTGAAGGTATTATGTATATTACTAAAAATACCCCCCAAAAAGCTTTTTACTTAAAAGAAAAAATAACTAAAAATTATATTGTATATCTATATATTTATGAAATCTAATATACAAAATACTTTAGTATCTTTTTGAAGTTAGTAATATACATTAACAAGTATGGAAATGTAAGTAGTGAACATACTAATTCTTGAATTTCAATAGATGTTTTGAAAGACTACCTGAGACAAAGTAAATAGCAGATTCTGGTCATGATTATTGATATATTAGCAAAAACCTATGAAAAAATACACATAACCTAAACAGAGACTCCATTTTTGGCTGATGTTCTACTGAAACTGAATTATACACAGCCACACCCACACACACTCCCACACCCACCCACCCACATACAAACCACCAAAAATACATATTCTACAGTCGTTACACTTATATTCAGGGTATAAATTGAATTTTAGGTATTAAAAGAAAGGAAAAAAAATCAAATATTCCTTAGTACTAAAATATTATTAAAATTTCAATGGTTTTATTCTTGGAAAATGCTATATGACCAGTATCTAATAATTTTGTAAGCCTGTAAAATATATCAGTCTACTTCCAACTCTCTCATTTTAATAATCTTTTCACACTGTGGCTTATATCATCCCTCTTAATCTTACTTTTCCTCTTCATTTTTGCCCTACTCCAAAATATTGGAACTCAATGCTTTCAAAGTTAAGATCTTCAAAATAGCAGTTTATGTCACATGCTTATTCTATAAAGTGCTTTTGCATATCAAATAATGCTCTCATTTATATAGTAACATAAAAATATACTAATAAAAATACATAAGAAATATAACTTGTGAAAGTGAACAAAGGAAACCTTATTTAAAATGAAGTCCAGGTGTCAGAAGGGAAGTGCTCACACTGTACCACTCCTTGCAGCTCTGCAGACACACAGGAAGAGAAGTACTTTGCATTCCCAACAGGAAGAGATTACTACCAGCAGAAGGAAGGGAGATTTTCTTGTTGCCCAGCAAGAGCCCAGCCAATGAGAAATTGTCACAACTCAGTCAATGAGAAACCACTGCCTTTTGAAATTACACTTTCTCCAGTGGACTTTTTGTTTATAA
>PISX010003747.1:0-132269 GCA_004024625.1 Mellivora capensis | reverse complement strand
GGTTAGGGGGGTAGGAAAAGAAGAAAAGAAACAAGATGGGATTGGGAGGGAGACAAACCATAAGTGACTCTTAATCTCACAAAACAAACTGAGGGTTGCTGGAGGGAGGGGGGTTGGGAAAGGGGGGTGGGTTAATGGACATTGGGGAGGGTATGTGCTACGGTTAGTGCTGTGAAGTGTGTAAACCTGGCGATTCACAGACATGTACCCCTGGGGATAAAAGTACTTTATATGTTTATAAAAAATAAAAAAATTTATAAAAAAAAAAAAAGAAAACAGCACATAAGTTACGATGAGAACAATCAAATTAAAATGTTTCTAAGCTCCTTTTATTGTTTTGAGAAGCATAAAATATTAACTTTGTATTTAAAAATATTAATTACTGGGGCGCCTGGGTGGCTCAGTGGGTTAAAGCCTCTGCCTTCGGCTCAGGTCATGATCCCAGGGTCCTGGGATCGAGCCCTGTGTGGGCTCTCTGCTCAGCGGGGAGCCTGCTTCGCCCCTCTCTATCTGCCTGCCTCTCTGTCTACTTGTGATCTCTGCCTGTCAAATAAATAAATAAAATCTTTAAAAATAAATAAATAAAAAATAAAAATATTAATTACTTACATGTTTAAGGAAGTCAGTAAAAGTATAACAACAGAGTATAAAACTCCCAACTTTGGAGAAAGGGAAAAGAGAATGAGGGAAAAATAAATACGATCATACCTAAAAGAAAATCCAGAAAGGAGAAAAAAGATAAACACAATAGGAAGGACAAATGAAAAACACAAAATGAGGGAGCAATAAATGAACCGAAACATCTCACTAATCTCAATAAATTTAAAAGACTAAACTATCCAGCTAAATGGCAAACATTTTAAAGGTAGATTAAAAATATGACAATTATAAATAACTACAACAATTTTTAATAATTATACTCCTAATAATATGGCTTTAAAACACAGGAAGCAAAAATTGACAGAGCTTCAAAGAGAAACTGAAAAAAAATCAACCTGTACCTCTCTCAATTAATCTTAAGACAGATAATCCGTAAGAGTACAGTAGAGCTAAACATAATTAAGAAACATCATCTTTGGGGCACCTGGGCAGCTCAGTGGGTTAAAGCTTCAGCCTTCGGCTCAGGTCATGATCCCAGGGTTCTGGGGTGGAGCCTGCTTCCTCCTCTCTCCTTCTCTCTGCCTACTTGTGATCTCTGTCTGCCAAATAAATTTTAAAAATCTTAAAAAAAAAAAAAAAGAAATGTCATCTTCAAACACTACATCTGAAACTAATGATAGTTAATGATAGAAAATAATGATATAATGATATTTTGGCTAGTTGAATTTAAATAAAAAAATTTTTTTTAAAAAAGCCTCTACATGAAAGATGTTAGCTGAAAGATGGTTTCTATACACTGTTCTTTCTTAGAGTTAAGTATATGGCACTTTCCTTATGCTTTCACACATACATTTGAGAATGCGTCTAACTTCAATAAAGAAGATGTTAGTTAAAAAAAAAAAAAGAAACTTCATCTAGTTTCTTTTAATTTTAATTTTAATTAAAAATTTTAATTTTTAAATATGAAACACTGCACTCAACTGGAAAGCTCACATTCTTTTTGCATTAGTTTCCTATTGCTGCCGTAACAAATTAACACAAATTTAGGAGCTTACACCAAACACAATTTATCATCTCACAGTTTTATAGGTCAGAAGTCCACATGGGTCTTACCAGGCTAAAACCAAGATGGCAGGATTGCTAGTCTTATGAAGGCTCTGGAGGAGAATGTGATTCCTGGCTCATGCATGTTGCTGACTGCATTTAATTCCATGCAATTGCAGGAATGAGGTCCCCATTTCCTTGCTGGCTGTTGGGCTAGAGTTGTTTTCAGTTTCTAAAGGCCACTCATTCCACATTTTTTGCCTTGTGGGCCCCTTCATCTTCAAAACCAGCAATGGTGGGGTTCTCTTCATACCTTATCTCTTCTGCATTCTCTTCCATCAACATCTCTGACTAACAGGAGAAATCTGTTCTACAAATAAATAAGAAAAGGATAACTCAACAGAAAATCAAGAAGAAGTTTTGGACAGTGCTTTATGAAAAGAGGATACAAGAATGGCAAGTGAAACAATATGAATAGATGCCTAATCTCATGAATAATTAGAAATATAAATGAAAACCACAACGAAATCCCACTTCATACCACAGGATTAGCAAACATGAAAACTGCTGAGATACTGGCAAGGATGTGAAACAACGGAAACTCTTACATTTTTTTGGTGGGAGTATCAGAGGCATAACCACTTCAGAAGCTAATTTTGAATTTCAGTGTAGTTACACATATGCATACTCTATGGTGCGGCCATCTACTCCTAGGAATGGACATCAAGCAGTGGTTCTCAGAGGGGAAGTTGGTGGACCATGTGTCTCAAAATCAATGCAGAGGGGCGCCTGGGTGGCTCAGTGGGTTAGAGCCTCTGCCTTCAGCTCAGGTCATGATCCCAGGGTCCTGGGATCGAGCCCCAAATTGGGCTCTCTGCTCCGCAGGGAGCCTGCTTCTTCCTCTCTCTGCCTGCCTCTCTGCCTACTTGTGATATCTGCCTGTCAAATAAATAAATAAAATCTTTATTTAAAAAAAATCAGTGGGGAGGTTATAAAGATGCAGATGCCTGGACTCCATCTCAGAAGGATGAGCCCCCTTACTCAGGGGCGCCTGGGTGGCTCAGTGGGTTAAAGCTTCTGCCTTCAGCTCAGGTCATGATCCCAGGGTTCTGGGATCGAGCCCCGCATCGGACTCTCTGCTCAGCAGGGAGCCTGTTTCCCCAGCTCTCTCTCTGCCTGCCTCTCTGCCTACTTGTGATCTCTGTCTGTCAGATAAATAAGTAAAATCTTAAAAAAAAGAAAAAAAAAAGAAGGATTCTTACTCAGAATCCTTGGGGATAAAGTCTGGGGGATTTTTGTAGGTGTTCCAGCCAATGCAAATGCACACTCAAGTTTGAGATCTACTGCTCAGGGCATCGCTTGCATGTGTATAGTGTGAGATGCATACAGTAGAGTTTACAGCTGTACTGCTTTAAAAAAGAACAGAAACTACCCACATACATGTCAACAGGAGAACCGATAAATGAATTTTGGCAAATATCATACAATGCAAACCAATATAGGAACTACATTTTCCCACACATTGACTCTCAGGTACATAAAATGACATAATGGAAGAGAGGAAGCAAAAGAATATATACAATATAATTACATTGACACCAAATACAAAAGTGTGCAAAATCAAACTATATAATTATATGATTTAGGGATACATACATATAAAACTTAGGGCTACAAATGGGACGCCTGGGTGGTTCAGTTGGTTAAGCGGTTGCCTTCGGCTTAACCAGCATCCTGGGATCAAGTCCCACATCGGGCTCCTTGCTCAGCAGGGAGCCTGCTTCTCCCTCTGCCTCTGCCTGCCACTCTGTCTGCCTGTGCTCACTCTCTCTGACAAATAAATAAATAAAATCTTTAAAACTTAGGGCTACATACATAGGGACTAATAAAAACAAACTTAGGATAAAGGTTTCTTCTGTGGGGGGGGGAGGTAAATGCAGTAGGGACTTTTGGGGATACTGGTAATATTTATACGTGGGTGTTCACTCCACTGTTGTTCTTTATAACTTACACATTTGATACAAATATATGTATGTATTCAATATATAGTACACACTTTTTAAACAAGGGGGAAATGTGGTTGAAGAGATAGTGATTAAAAGTTGATTGTTCACTTAGCAAACTTAGTTATTAACGCTTCTGAGAGTGCTTTTGACAACTCCTTAAAATGTTCTTAATATTGATGGGGCGCCTGGGTGGCTCAGTGGGTTGAACCTCTGCCTTCGGCTCAGGTCATGATCTCAGAGTCCTGGGATGGAGCCCCGCATTGGGCTCTCTCCTCAGCAGGGAGCCTGCTTCTGCCTGCCTCTCTGCCTACTTGTGATCTCTCTAATAAAAATATATTTTTAAAAATCTTTTAAAAATGTTCTTAGTAAATTGATGATGGACAAGTTTGATTCTAGGGTAGAAATTATGAAAAAGGAGAGCAGCAGAGGAGTGGGGAGAACTACTCTAACATTCTGACAAATGGCATTTGGGAAAACACCTCTAGATTTTTCAAACAATTGTTATTGACCTGTCAACATTTCAGATCATTGAAGAGAGGTCCTAGAGAGGGTGAGCCACCTGAGATTGTGTGTGCCCAGTCTTATGCTAGATCATGCTGACTGTGAGCATGTCAATTGCCAACCAATAAATATGACCTTCTCAAAGACCAACTTTCCCATTGTGCAACCTGCCATAGTCCTTGGATAAATATTTTTCCACAGCTACTTCTGACTGCACTGAACTGATCATTTATTTAATGTCATTGCTGTCATGATAAATAATGTAGTGTCTCCAAACTTCTAACTTTTTTCAGTAAGAAATTAATATTGTGGTCAATTCAGTTCTCTCATTTCCATATTTTTAGAAGTCCCAGTATAAACCAAGAACTGATTTTGAAAAATAAAAATGATGAAGGGCAGTATTATTCTGACCAGACCCTTCCTTCCTGAAATAGCATTTTTCTTTTCCTTCCTCTTCTGCACCAAAGGACATAGAGCCCATGCCTCATCCTTATGAATCGTAACAAGATCTACATAGAAGTGTTTCCTAAAAGCAGCCTTGAGATGTGATCTCAAGAGTGTGCCAGGATGGCTATGATAACAAAGTTTACTCTCATTTCTTGGCCTTTGTATTGCATTTTACAGTTAAAAAAAAAAAAAGAACTCACTTTCTTCCTATGGACAGAGGAAGTCCAACAGAACTAAGTATCGTTGCTAATTTACAGTATAGTTGGAGTTGTAATCTCTTGACCTATTTGATATGGACCAAATACAAAGGGTGCATTCACCAGCTACCAAGAAGAGTCACCATAAGGAGCTCTAGATGGGTGGGTTTAGAAAAGGAAGGCCTGTTTTTGTTTTGCTGACTTACAACTGCCTCTCCACAAGATCTGTCAACTTCTTAGATCAGGAGATAGTCAAGCCTGTATACATAGCACAGAATAGGAGAGGCTTGTTTCCATGATCTGTCGTCATTACTGACAAGCTGTGTGGCTTTGGACAGATCACTTAACCACTTCTGCATTAGTCAGGGTAGACTGTCCTAATAAAAAGCCCTCCCATCTCAGTGGCTCAACATTACAAACAAGGATTGGTCACTTATGTCACAGTTCCAAGTAGGTTGGATGGATTTCCTCCAAAAGATGACTTGGGTACCCAGGCTCTTCCCACTGTAGTTCTACCATCCTTACAGATTGTCTCAAGGTCACTGCAGAAGGGGAAGGAAAGAATGCACGTAGAAGTCTCACCCTCTCTTAATTGTCCTGGCCCATAAATGACACATTCCTTCCCTCACATTCATTTGATGAGAACTAGTCATGTGGCCCTACCTCTTTATAAGAGCCTGGGAAATGTGGTTTAGTTCTTTGCCCAAGAAGAGGAAATGGGGCTGGTGACCATCCTGCTAATTGCTGCCACAATTTCATTATTTTGGGCCTCATTTGCTTTATCTCTAAAGTGGGAATAATTGTCTCTGCCAAGCCTAACTCAGAGAATAATGAGGAACATGAGAGCATGCCATAAAAATAAAGCATGATCTAAATAAGAAATAATGAATATGCAGGAAAGCACTATAATTTCTAACACTGAGTTGGGTCTGGATTCCGGGTTTCAAAATGACTCTCTATGGAGTCTAAGGAGGTCTATTTATTCCATGCTGACAGAGTCCTAGATTTGATTTATAGGCAGGATTTTGACAGATACCCCCTCCATTTTGTTTATGATGAAAAGGATGAAGTCCCAGAGGAAGTGATAACAGCAAAAATTTCACACATGAGGAACTTTTGGAGATATTTCACACCATTAAAAGTGCGAAGGAGGAAATACTAGAAGCTGACCCAAACTCAGAAAGAAGTTTAACAATTCACCAAGGCATAGAAAAGATGCCTGCTCCACATCATAAGGTATATGATGAAAAGAAGGCAAGCACTGTTTGAACTACTTTTGATCAGTTTTTTTTATAAGTAAACAGTTTAATTCTCAATGTTTCTAATATTTTAAATTACAGTACACTAAGTATTTTACTATTTTTAAATTCTCCTTATACATTTGCAATCAACAGTAAGACAGACTTCCATGTTTTGAAAAAAAATTTTTAAAGGTCACAGAAATAACTGTAGTTTTTTCTCACAGTTATTAAGAATAACTTGCTCAATCATTTTTACACTTCTGTGCTACCATGAAAACTAAGGACTGCCTGTGTAATATGTTGATTTCATGGGCTTCACTTAAAGAATTATGCCTAAGGAGAAAAGCATTTTTAATATGACTAGTCTTCATTAGAGTTTCTATTCTTTAGAAGACAGTTTTGCCAGTTACAAGATGATTAACACTAAGTAAGCTTATTAAGATCTAAAAAGGACTGTTAACTGTAGCAAAATAGTTCCTTTATTGAAGGGTTGTCAGCAAGTCTAATTTATTAGCTTGTCATGTTCTGTGAGTGCGAACATAAATCTTATATTAGTGATCAAGATGAAAAAGACTTGGAATACTTGCCATAGCAAAATTCTCCATGTACTTTCCAAAGGTAAACACATATATCACCTTAGCCTTCTGGGTGGGAAAGTGTGATTACCTACATCCAGAAATATGAAACTCTATTATGGATGTCATGTGAGTGAAAACTGCAAACCAGAACCTTAATTTATAATAACATTGTGATGCCAACAATGGGCTAAAAATTCAAAATGCTAACAAAACAAACCACATAAAACACCACTTTAAACACTAAAAGTAGTATTAATGAAACCAGCCATAATCTCCTTGGGAAAAAAGAGCTAGGAGGTGTTTATTCACAGAAGTTAGGGTGGTTAGGTCTCTGGAATGAGTTTTAATTCTTAATTCTGGAATGAGTTCTTTAATTCTTAATGAGTTACTGAGTCACATCCAATTCAGACCAGACTGAGAAAAGTAGGAATTCACTGGCTCAAATCCAGGGGGTCTAACCTCAGGCATGACTCAGTTCAGGTTCACGGACACAGTCAGCAAACACACATCTCGCAGGGTCTTGGCTCTGCTTCCTTTTCAGCGCTTCTCTCTCAAGAGGGCAAGATGGTCACCGAAAGTCCCAGGTCTACATCTTCTGGCTCAGCCACCCCAGCCAAAAGAGAACTCTTCTATTCCTAATAGAACACCAAAGTCACAAGACTTCTCTCATCAGACTAACTTGAGTCATGCCTTTCCTTGAATTAGTTACAGTGGCCAGACTGAGAACGTAGGTCTGTCCTGGGGCTGGAGAGGAGGACAGCATGAGCCCACATTGTTGCAAACTGCATAGGCTAACAGTGGGAAAGGGTCCCAAAAAGAAGGATAAATGAAAACAGGGCAGGCAAAAAGAACAGATGATCACAATGGAATGACCTGGAACCTGGAAGTTTGAAGGACTAAAGTTCAAATTCCAGAGCAAACTCTACCCCTGATAAGGGATCTAGGCTACAGGACTTTGAAAGGGAATGACTCCATTTTCCTTTTCCTCCTTCCATGACCAGGAAGCTAGTTCCATGATGAACGGTTCTGGTTGTCTGAGTTCTTAGACTGCTGCCCAAATTCCCCTTGCTGCAGTTTTTCCCTTGGGCCCAATTTCTGCCTCCAGAACATGACAGAAACAACTCCGTGGTTCCTGACCTGGTGAATGCAGCTAGGAGCATCTTTCCCACCAGTCTTGGAAGGCTTCCTCCCCAGCCCGAATACACATACACCAGCAGAGGGGGATTGACTGTGAAGCTCTCAAAGTTCAGGCATCAGGGCCTCTCACCAGTACAAGCCTCAGGAGTGCTGAGAGTTACAGAATGTCCTAGAGGGAAGGAGAAACCAGGGTTCCAACAAGAAGCATTCATACTGAAACATTTCCCGTAGACTTTCTAGAGCTCTCAGAAAAAAAGTGACCTGAATATTTCCTCCCTGACAAAGGAGAGACCAGTGATACAAAAGGCATCCCAGCTTTGGACCACAGACACACTTTTCGGAGCTAATCAGTAGTGTGCTGGCAGCTGAGTTGGGGCCTGGAAAGGACAACCAGATTCAGAATACAGAGACCCAGGTTTGAGACTTTGAACTGTTTCCTCTGTGAATCTCAGTTTGTTCATCTGTAAAACGGGGATAATACTCTGTCTCCTCAAAGTTGTAGAGAGGAGTGGGTAAAATAAAATACATGAAAGTACTTGGAAGGTGACGAAATCTCCATAAAAACAGGAGACCTTAGTTCTTCTCCTTAATTCTGCACCTAAATTGCTCTACAGCTTTGGGCACACCCCTTCATCCTCACCCTTGATTTCTTCATCTTAAAACTGAGAGGGTTGGACTAGCTGCTCTCTAGTGGGCTCTCAGCCCTCATGTTATGTACACACAGCTGGGGCTCTCAGCTCTGGTGAGAGGAAAGAGGAGGGCTGGATCGAATTCTTTCCTGACCAGACTTAGACAAATCATTTAATGCTTTTGCCCATTTGCAAGAAGCAGCCAATCTAGGCAATCGAATTTCATTTTAGAGAGTGGGCAGGCAAAAATGCATTTTGGATATTCAGGAGCCCTGTGCTTGGTTGCCACGGAGTTTCACTTGGGAGTTAGAGAAGTTCAGAAACCAAATGAGGCGCTCAAAAAAGGGAGGGAACGGTGTTGTTTTTAGGTACTTGCTGACTCATGGACTGTGCTAGACACTTTCAGTGTATTACCTCATTTAGGCCTCACCACAATTTTTCAAATTAACAATTCACCCATACTCCAGATAAAAGCTCCCTGAGTTTCAGATGTGTTATCTAACTGGCGACAGGATTTAAAGAAACTCAGGGCTGTTTGGCTCCCAGAGGGTTCCTTAAAAGACTCCACTCCTAAGGCGCCAAACCAAAGTCGGATGGCTCCGAACAGAAGCGCACATGCCAGGAGGCAACAGCGATGGTGCAAACCTTGGCTGGCCCAAAGCCTAGGGAGGAAAGACCCCAAACAGGAAGCACCAGGGGCCTCCCGGAGACACCGAGGACCGATCTTGGGGAGTCCCAACTTCAGAGGGAACACGTGCCCGGAAGAGCCGGCTCCCCCAGCTCTGGCTCCCCCAGCTCTGGCTTGCAGACTCGATGTTGCAGCAGGTTCAAGGTTGCAGCCTTCCCAGGGCACAGTGCTGAGTGACGGAATCCCCAGAGGGAATTGCTACAGTGCTCCATTCCCTTTGCCTGTACTTATATCCTAATGATAGGACATTAAGATGCAAATTAAACAGAAACTTAGTAAGCAAATCATGTCACTTTCTAATGGATACATCAGTAAAGCCCCGAGAGGCCCCTCTCTGTTGCCAAACCCCAGGAAGGATTTCAAAGGCCCACCTGCAGGCCCCAGGCGCAGTATGTATGAGAAAGTCTATCTCACCCAAGTATTTATGGCCAGAGGGTCTCCTCCCCAAGATAGCTGCACTTCTTGATGCTAAATTCCTCTCAGCCGCCCCCTTCCCGTGCAGACTGGACTGTGCAAATGTGGGGTTCCTCAGGGGTGTGGGCGCTGCCAGTGTGGTTTATAAGGTTACAGAGAGGAACTCCATCTGCTCAGAGTAAAATACTTCCACCGCCAAAACATGACTCAATTGCTGCTTGACATTTTCTCGCTGCCCCTGTCTCTTCCCTCTTCTCTTTTCCTTTTTGCTATTTTTCCTTCCAAGAATTGACTGTGAATCAAGCAACTGTTTGTTTGTACCTTGTTGATACAAAAAAGCCAGCCTATTAAAATCATTGGCTTTTACAAGCAAATTTACATTAGCCACCGTATCTTAGAAGGCCAAACTTAATTATACATTTCAGTATCTCTGACCCTTAACTAAGGACTGGTACAGAATATCACAGAAACTTAATAAATGTTTTATTGTAAAATATTATAATCCTCTCATTTTCACCATCAAATTCTTACTCACATGATTGTGCTCTTGGAAAGCCAGAAGCTCTGAGCTCTGGCCCTAATTCAGTTTCCTATTAGCTGTGTGATCCTGGACAGATCATTTCCCTTCTTCATCTACAGAATGACCAGGGTGCTGGTCTCTGCAATCTTCTAGATTAAATTCTATAAGACAGGGTTCTGATCTGTTGTGCTCACTTTTGCAAAGATCTAGATCTGCAGGATCTAGCACTTTTCTAGAATGTAGTGGGCTCTCTGTGAATATTCATTGAAGGAAAAAATTTAAGAATGCTGTAATTCTAGGTTTTAAACTGATGGAACTGCTAAACTACACTTTAAACTTGTATTTGCTCTTACAAAAAAAAAGTGTTCCCACTTACTTCAAGCTTTTCTAATTTCTTCTACCCAGGACTCAGATGCTCTTCTACACAACTAGCTTCTGAGTCATTTCCCAAACAACTCCACCTCTACCTCCAAGCTGACTCACTGGCTTGCTGGTGTGTTTCTCACCAAACCAGACAATTGCCACACCATATGGAGAATTCAAGTCAATTCATCTCAAAATAAGTATTTATTGGATGTCTATTGAGACACCAAATGCGTAATGTTTGGGGAGGAAGCAAGTATCAAGGGAGCTATTTCTTGGAGCTCTTGAGAATCAAAGAGCTAGAATGTTCCATCTGGATCACACAGCTCCTGGGTCCTATTCTTAGATCCTATTTGCAGTGTCTGCCCCCCTCCCAGAAGTCCTTCTCACATTTATAAGTTATACAGTCACACACATACCATTCAGTTTTATCTCCTGATAATCACAAATGCCTTGGGCTGTTTTTCTATTTGTCTTACCCAAATCACAGATTTTTAAGACCGGGTCCAGAGACAGGTTTCCACAAGGGGGCGGTGAGTACTGAGGATTATGTGCAAAGTTTTATGTGTATAAGCATTTTTCTGACAGAGGGTTCATAGCATTCAACAGATTTCCAAAGGGATCTGTAACTTCGACACATGAAGAGTACTCCCTGCCCACTGGCTGCTACAAGCGCTGGGAAGAATCGCTTTGATTCCAAGAAGACATGGTTATTGAAGAAGATAGTCCCATGAATCTCCACTGACTTCACCAGAGCTGTCAAGGTGAAGGTACAAAAATTCAAATTCATCAAGAGAGCTGAAAAGCCAAGAAAACAAGCAAATGCCAATTTCGCATACTCATTTAAATACTGTTGGGGGGAGGGAAGGACTTTTTATTGGGAATAAAATAGAAATGCCCAGAACTCCTTCTTACAAGTTTTTATGATCCATTTGAGTGAAGTACCATGGATTAAAAACCTGGGCCAGCCCCATAGAAAGCTGAAGTTGAAGTAGATACTGGATCCAAATTGTTGGATCCAATCTTGGGCAAGTAAAGTGGAGACAAGTACATCTGCAATTGGAGAATGAAGGCGGGTGAGATCTGTGTAGGGTGGCCTTGTGTACTTGACCTACAAGCACAGGCATGCAGAGACTCTGGACTCCAGGGCTCCTTATCCCATGCTGGGGTGCCCCGCCAGAGTTTCCACAGTCAACAGAATCACACAAGTAGTGGTGCACGTTCCTCTTCTCTTTTTAAATTATGTATCAGGGAAATAAATTCATGGTGATGAGATTTTTTGAGGAAAAGTTGCATACACTGATTACGACCCCCTCCCACCCCTGCCAGTAGGCAGTCTAATTTTCTCTTAAAGGTTAGGAGAGCTCTCCGGAAAGAAATTAGACTCCAAGGTGGGGGTAGAGTCGGTTAGTAGAAAATACAAGCATCCTTCATGGTCAGCTGGCAAGCCCAGGCCCTTCACTTAGGGTCTTTTGCCCACACTGGTTGTAAAAACTGGTAAGAAGATTGGGGGTGCTGTTGCTTCCTTCTCTGAAAAGCCCTAGTCCTTCTGTCTGCTTCTCTCCTTCACCCCTCACTTCCTAGGCCTACCTGGCTCTGAACTTTTGGCTTCATTTCCCATTCCTGGTTCTGCTCTTGCCTAATAGGGAGGATGACTAATTTAGCTAGTCCAGTTTTAACCAACTTCTAATACACATACTTTCTTCAGGACAGTGGTGTTGCACTTCCCCTCTGGCTGCTCTGTTCTGGCTATTCCAGCTGGTGGAGTTGCGGTTCCCCAGGGGGCACAGTTTGCATAATTTTGAGAAGCCAAAAGTAATTCAGAAGAACCTTGAGAATTTGAAGGTCAACAGATGCTAACTCTGTGATATTGAAAAGTGATTTTATGATTAAATGTTTATCAATTTGCAAAAAATTCTAGTTGAATGTGTATCTTTGGCAGTTCCGCCTCATCTCACCCCTCCCCACCATACACACACACACACACACACACACACACACACACACAAAAAAAACCATGCCATTACATGAATGGCACATGTTCGTCACAGTGAAGAGATCTGTCTAGGGAAAACACAAAATTTCTATTAACCAGAATATTTAGGAAGTAAGGAATTCTAGTTTTCTGAACTTTCTAGTAAAATTCTGGTTAAAAATTTTCATTCCCTATGTCTTGATGCTATAAATAGATTTTAAATAATTTGGTCTAAGAAAAGTAATCCGAGGCGCACAGAAACAGCAGCACTGTGTATCACTGGGAAGACACATCTATGTAGTGAATAACTTAAATGCCTATCAAGCCCCTTGGATGCACCTGGAGCCAGTGGGGTGCAGAAAGCAGCTTATGCACTTCTCGAAAGTTCAGCAGGGCCGAGCAATGCGCCATATTTACAGGCAGCCAGTTTGCTAATGCATCTTCACATTAGGTTTCTCTTCCTCCCTACTTTAACCACTCTGCCTGTAATTCTTGCTCCCTGGCATTGCACTTACTAATGAAATATGGTACAAGGGCCCACCTTGAGTCTGCTTTCTGGAAAACCTGGCCCACACAAAAAAATTTATAGATTCTCAATGACCTTTGGGTAGGGGTGTGTGTGTGTGTGTGTGTGTGTGTCACAATTTTGCAGGGGAAAGTGGGAGGAACTGTTCTTTCATCCCAAATTATATATAACACCTCTCCTCTTCCCACCCTTCTTCAGTTAGGGGCCATTCAGGAAGGTAAAACAACACCAAGAGCTGGAACAGAAACATTTAATATAAAGATGTCTGAACTGATAAGGGTGATTGATCACTAGCAGGGGTAAGAAAAAAAACAACAACTTTAAGGAGTTCAGAAGTAACACCTCCAGGGGCGCCTGGGTGGCTCAGCTGTTAAGCGTCTGCCTTCAGTCCGGTCATGATCCCAGGGTCCTGGGATCAAGCCCCGCATCGGGCTCCCTGCTTGGTGGGAAGCCTGCTTCTCCCTCTCACACTCTCCCTGCTTGTGTTCCCTCTCTCACTGTATCTCTGTCTAATAAATAAATAAAATCTTAAAAAAAAAAAAAAAGAAGTAACACCTCTAAAGAGCAGTGAGAGGAAAGAACTAAGAACTTGGCCTCTGTAAGAGTAAGAATCAGTCTGCTTGTGGCAAAGACCCTTGCCAGAGGTGGGAGCTGGAAATGGTCTATAGGAGCAGCCTACTGGATGGTGGAGAAACTGGCGAGAGGCTGCAGAGGGGAGCTGGTCCACAGCACTGGTCTCAAGCCAGCACCTTCTATTAACAGAGCCTATCACCCAGACAGCTGGCAAAGGAGAAATGTCTGCAGGGTCCAGCTCCAGTATCATCAGACAGGGAAAAGAAAGGTAAATTCAAAGCTCAGAGGTAGTAAGTTGGTAACTGGCACAGCCACCTTCTTTGTGTGGGAGACATTCACTTTATCATGATAAGTCTAAAAACGGGAAATAAAAATATATGCTATATATACAAAATATTACCAATGATTACCCTTTGATCACACAATTAAAACTGATTTCTCAGACTTGCCTGCATTATCTGAATATTCTATAAGTAATCATATATCTATTTTTATCTGGAAAAACAATTACCTTAAAATATTCTCATTCATTACAGTTTTACTAAATTCTGTTAGTAAACATGAAACTCGTGATTAAGCAAATATGTCCATAGGGTTGAAAGAGGCTCAGGGACATTCATGGATCTCTAAAGGACTAAGTTTTTGAGGACAAGTCAAGCTGTTTTCGGGTTTATGAGCCCAGAATCCCTGGCCCTCCCATAATCTGGAACAGGATTCACCCTCTGCTGCTTGTCCTAATATCCCACACTATACCCGGAATGTGCAAAGGGCACGAGGTAGCAGCTCCTGGGCCAGAACCAGCGTTTACCATGCTGATGCCCTCATAAACTATTCACTGTCTTGGACACTGGAAGCTGCTTACCTAGAGCTTCACAACCTTGCTTGCTGGTCTTTGCTTTGACTAAAAGTCCTTAGATTTTGCATTCCTCCTCACTTTCCAGGTAGCTTTCCTTGTCTCTCACCAACCTCGCCAGACTTTGAATTTAAGCTAGCATATAGCAAACTCTGGAGGTTTCCTCTGGACTGGCTCTCCCCCAACCCCACTTCCTTCCCAGTGTCTGTATCCCTGCCAGTCCTCCCCGCAAACAGACCTTCCAGGTCCGCCCCTTTCCACCAGCTCCCCTTCTAGTCCTTTAGGAGTCAGTTTCAGGTGTCCCCTTTCCAGGAAGCCCCCTCCTGTGAAGGATCCTCCAAATGTACTGTTGCAGAGTGCCTTCTGTGTTATTCTGAAATTGTCAGGTTAGGTGCTTTCTCTCCCCAGGTCTGTCATCAGGGCTCCTTCTTGGCACCCTGGGCATTTAGCACAATGGTTGGGACAGAGTGGGCATCAATGCCTCCTGGTGGAACTAAAATATCTCGATGCCCTGAGTCGCTAGTCCTTCCCCAGACACACATGCCCTGGTGTGAAGCGCTTCCAACCGAAGGAGAACCCTGGGCCAGAGGAACCAGCAGAGAAGCCTCGTGTTCTGGTTACTACCAGTTCCTTCCTCTCCTCTTTGAGCTGTTCTCAGTAAGGGACAGGCAGATCTGCAGAAACAGACACACTGACTCCTAAAAACACAGATTTCCATTTGAAATATACAAGAGGAATAGAAAGAAATGTCATTCCTTCCAAGAAGTGTAGGTGCTTTGTACGGGTTGAACCCGCCAAGGTTGAGAACCCGGGAGAGGGAGCAAGTGCTGTCTTCCTAGCCTGGTTGAAAGCTCCGTTTCTTGCACTTTCACAAACCCTGCCCACACGTGCAAATAGTTACCCATCTATCATTTTCACCTAAGATATATAAACAGGTGAAGCTGAAATGAGTTTGGATGCCTTGGGCTGTCATTATCATAACCTCAATTTCCCACACTAGAGACACCATCACTCACACAATGGAGCATGCTTTCCTGTACTCACAGGCCTCTCCCCAAGTTACAGACCCCTTTCCACATATGTCAGCTCATGCGACTGTCACCCAAAGCACCATATGGGCAAGCAAGATTCAAGAGGGTGGATCAGGTTGTGAGAAGCAAGGGCCAAGGGCTGGTGGGTGGCCTCACGACATCACAGGTAAGCGATGTCATCACATACCCACGGTGCAGAAGCAGCATTCGGTGGGATGAGGTGGTGGGATTGTTGTGGCCTCTGTAAACCACCCCTCGTGTTCGCCTCTCGGGGAGTCCCTTTAATAGAGCCATGGGCTGCTCCTAACACTGCTGACTCATGACACCCAATAAGTACTCAATGAAGAAATGAATGAGAAAATGAAGATTGCTCTCCCTTTAAATACCTCTTCATTAAACTAGTTCTATCCACTCAGCCCAATGGAGACAAACTCTGGAGAAAAGGATTTATAAATACCAGCAGAGAGCTCCAGCCCTGTGCAAAGCCTGCAACAGGGAATAAAGGAAGCCAGAGGAACATGTTCACCTCAGCCAGGCACAACCTATCCAGCAACAGCTTCCCTCTCTATAAATTCAATTCTCCCTCCCCTATCTGTGGCTGGAACACTTTCCTCGTGTTCTTAATTTCAGATTCTCAATGTGAAGGTGACATCTTTCCTAGTTTTCTACAGGGTACCCCATGGGAGACCCATGCCAGGAAAATTTATGCCTCTTTCCAAAGAAAGGACAGTGGAATTCAAATGCCTCAACCTCTCTAGTATCTCACCAAGTTTCCTTGTTAATATTTTGGGGAAATTTAGATTTCCAGATCCATGTCAGGCTAGTCTTGCTTGATGGAATGTATAATCCTGTTTCAAAGGTGATTCTGATTAATCAAAGTCCTGGCTCATTAAATGGGGGCTCTTAATCATAGAAAAGAAGTAAGGAAGGAAATGAGGGAAGGGAGGGAGGGAGGAGAAAGAGGAGAGAGGAATGAAAGATAAGTAATGAAGGGCAGGAAGGACAGACGGATGGAGGGAGGAAGGAAGGAAGGAAAGGAGGAAAGGAACTTACTTAAGAACACAAAGCTGGCCCCCAGCATCCTCTCAGAGGGCATCTTGAGAAATGAAATGGACCATATGGGAGCAGTGATGGATGTATGGTAAGTTTCTACAAGGATCACTGTTGGGAGGAGTGGGCTGGCAGAATGTTACCCGCACATGCAATCTCCTTTAAAAAACAATGCTTGAACATGAGAATTACATAAATATTCCACAAATATGTACAAAATTTAAAATATTTTATATTTAAAAATAAATTTTAAAAAGTTGGTATCAGGAGCCACTACTATTGACTTTACTCAGTGGAAATTTCAAAACTACCTAGACAACTTGAAAGCCACCTTTAGACCCCAGCTCGTTGTCACCCATATAATGTATGTGGGTCATACTTCCCCTCTGCATAAACAAGAAGCTCCGGCAAAACCCGGAGCTTCTTTTTTTTTCTTTCTGTTTCTTTTCCACTTTGTATCCTTAGCCAGGATCTGGCACAGAAAGAGAACTTAATAAACAGTTTTTGATTTATGAATACCATGTAAACAGAACCGTAAGTCTGGGATTCTAGTTCCAACCCTGCCACTGGCTTTCCATGTGATTTTGAGAAGGTCGCTTTATATTTCTGGGCCTCAGTTTCCCTCTCAGTAAACTGAAGACAATAGGATGGTTGACATGTTTTAAAAATATTTTATGCATTTATTTGTGAGCAAGAGAATACGAACAGGTGGGGCAGAGGGAGAGGGAGAGGCAGACTCCCCATTAAGCAGGGAGCTCAACATGGCGCCCAATCTCAGGACCCTGAGTTCATGACCTAAGCCAAAGGCAGACACTTAACTGACTGAGCCACCCACGTGCCCGGTGGTTGACATTATCAATAGCTAACACTGACGGATCACTTCGTATGTGACTGGCGCTGTCCTCACCTAAACCTGCATTAGGTCACTTGATCTTCACAATGAGCCCATAAGTTACAACGGAGTATTTCAAGTCGCCTCACACACAGCTTTGAAAAAACCCCAAATGGGAGCCCCAGTGGTCTGTAAGACACTTATAAAAGGAGTCCAGGTATCTCTGGCTGGAACACACATTAGTCTCAGGTCACTTTTGGGCATGGAGCTATCACCTTTTTATCAAACATAAAATCGTCTCCTTGGCACATTTCAAATTTAAATTTTCTCTTATCCAGTAAAAACAATGAGTAGTAGAAGTGTGTAGGCAAAGTAGTGGGAGAAGATTGGAAAGGAGAGAGAGATGGTTATAGCTGGCCTCTGACTGTGAGAATGAAGGGAGGCAGAAATCCAGGAATCTCCTATCCTAGGAAACTCCACTCATTCCCCAACATCTGAGTCCATAATTAGCCAGCATAATTGACAGGATACTCCTAAGATGAATTAATTCGCCCACTGTTTTGCTCATGATACCCTCTATGATAATAGGTATAGGATGTGGCCAGAAGGGATGAGGATTAATGAAGATGCCATTACCCAACTGCCTCCATTCAGTCCAGGGAGGCCCAACTTTCCTCTGACTTGCCAGTTTTGGTTGGTTTGTTTGTTTGTTTGTTTGTTTTTAAGATTTTATTTATTTATTTATTTGACAGAGAGAGAGATCACAAGTAGGCAGGGAGACAGGCAGAGAGAGGAGGAAGCAGGCTCCCTGCTGAGGAGAGAGCCCCATTGGGGCTTGATCCCAGGACCCTGGGATCATGACCTGAGCCAAAGGCAGAGGCTTTAACCCACTGAGCCACCCAGGCGCCCCTGACTTGCCAGTTTTAAAGCTGAGCTATGAAATAAGAATAATTTTTGCCTAATTCAAGAGGAGGAAGCATCCTTGAGAATCCTAGAAACATTCTGTTCTCAGTCCTGTGCAGTTTCCTCAACAGGCTATATACTTGGCCAACACATTTGGGGCTGCCAGGAGAAACAGTGGGAGCAAAGAGGCTTTTTTTCAGAGAGCTTCGATTAATTTGAAAGATATCTGAACAATGACTTCACTGGGAGTCCTGCTGTTGGAATACTGAACAAATTTCACAGTCATTGTTTCAATACTGGCTATGAAATTCTTGGTCAGATTCTACTGGGAGACTATCACCCTCCTGGATCCCCACCCCATGAGGAATAAATATATTTCTTCTCTCCTATCCACTGTACCAGAAGCTGTTTTTGAGAGAGCCAAGTTTACTGGTTAGATGGCCTGACTCAATCGAGAGAGACCCAAGTGAATCCTGGTGCTACCATGCACTAACTGTGACACTATGGGCAAGTTCTTTACTGTCCCCAAGGTACATTTTCCTCACCCATGAGCCCACTTCAATATCTTTCACCATATCTTTTCACAATAAAAAAAGGATGAAGGAAAGAGGAAACCATTTAGGGTTGTTCTGTAGGCTAAATGAGATCTACATGAAAAGCTCAGAGCACAGTCCCCAGCACACAGAAAACAGTCAATCAATTATAGCTGTTTATTATTATTTTTTAAAGATTTTATTTATTTGACACACAGAGAGAGAAATCACAAGTAGGCAGAGAGGCAAGCAGAGAGAGAGGGGGAAGCAGGCTCTCCGCTGAGCAGAGCCGGATGCGGGACTCAATCCCAGGACTCTGATATCATGACCTGAGCCAAAGGCAGAGGCTTAACCCACTGAGCCACCCAGGTGCCCATAGCTGTTTATTATTAATACCTTCATTATCATCCAACCTCTCCCTTCTACTGGAGGACCTGGTGGCCTGGATAAGAGTTTGAAATTGCAAACTCAAAATAGATTTGCTTTCCAGGTAAAGTTCTATCATCACAAATGGAATTATACCTGTAGGATGTATTCCAAAGGATGAACTCTCTATCAATACTGAGTATATAGTACATGTATATATATGTATATATAGTATGTATATGTGTGTTTATTGTGTATATAGTATGTGTACATATATGTATGTATGTATATATGTATATATACATATGTACGGAGTCACATTCTACAGTTATGGTCCATGCTTCCTGGATTTCCATAAGACGTACAGTTTCAAATATCCCATGACAAGGAGCCCCAACTATTGGTACAGAAAACACGGTTTGTCTCTGTCCATGATTCTTTCTCTATGATCAGTCTTCTCAAAGACAGTGTAGTTCTGGAGGATTGGGAATTGAGGAGATTGACTAGCAACCCTTGACATTCTCAAACTTGGAAATCGGAGATAAGTGGGACAGTTAGGAGTAATTAGTTTTGAGGAGGAAGGTGTAGAATCTCCACAGTGATGCTACAGGTTTCTACGGTGTCCGTAGTTGATTATGCAAGATTTCCCTCCCTCCCTCCAGAATGAATGTAAACTCAGAATTTCTAAATCCACACCAAGGAGGCACAGGTAGGAAGCCAGAAACATGGGACACCCACCAGACGATTCAAGTCCTGCAATTTGGGGCAACTGAACTCACCTAGACAAGCCTGACTGCAGGTGATGAGAGACTGGAAACACTCTTATTTGGGGATGTGAAAAGTGGAAGGCAAATTTCCTGGGTTCTTGCCTTTTGTTTTGGAGCCACTTGCATCTAACACATGCTGCCCTGTATTAAAATTGCTCTGTTTTGAAACTGAAAATGTCACAAGGCAACATTACCGCACTAATCAGTGAGTAACAAAAAATTTGAGGGAAAACTGGAAGATATGGAATGTATAACTTCATATGTAGGGTAACGAGGCAGCAAAACTATCTCATTGCTAGGCTTCATAGCTTTAATCATAAAGCAAGGAATTCCAGATTCTTCCACCTCAGGGCAACATTCTACACAAAAGACAATGTAGGACTTGGTTCCCAATTTAACCTTAATTCGTATGCTTACTTATTACCAGGACCTTTTCTTTCCTAGCACAAGAAAAATAACTTCCAAATGCAAGACCAGTTGTTAGCAGGAAGGGGGGTCTGGGTTGTTGGGAGTCCTGGGTCCCCACCTCAGCTCTGCCACTTCCTCCTGGACTGAGGGCAAGTCACCTCCCTTCCCGTACCCATCCTCAATCTGTTTCCTCATTTGAGTGAAGGGATGACAAGCCAAGGAGCCTCATAAATGTACGGTGAGAGTCCTATGTGAAAACCCCCGTGGAAGTGCGTTGTCAATGAAAAAGCACGCTGGTTACCATAGGTGGTCTTATCCTCACGTTGGTAAAGGATTAAATTCTGAGTTCTCAGCTATGGGCAGGAATCTGTCAAAAGCACAGTGGCGGTTGCAGGAGGTGGTGGGAATGAAGGAGAGGTTTTTTTTCCTATAGGGGGTAATGTTAAGAGCAAATAAGGCACGATTCTAAAACACTTCTGTATGTATTTCAGGCCATAGTCCAGATTAAGTTGGATCATACGTTGAGAGGAAAAGAGCACTTGCATAATGGTTAAATCACGCTTCTCTCCAATCAGTGCTTTGGTGCTCACTGAGTGGGGACGCTGACTGCACCCTTATTCCGTCAGAAGTGAACAGACAGCACTCTCCATGCATAGTAAGTCTAGTTGAGTGCCAACAGCTGGCTTCGCAGATGCCAACAACAGCTGCATTTTGTCATTCCGAGATGCAACTCTCAATTAATCTCCCTCTCTTCTTGTTTTTGGAAACTTTGACATCTATGTATAAAATGACTTTATCTTCCTGGTTAAACTCATTACATCCAGATGTATCCAGTCACCTTTACAAAATGAGGTTCAATTTGCTCAGGAATCAAAAATAAAAATTACCTCTTATATCAAATTATTAGTGAGAGAAATCTCAGTGAAGGCATAGATCCAGTTTGCCAATCACTTCTAGCAAAAGATCTAAATACGTCAGCCAACTAAATCACCTGGTGCCCACAGAGATCTTTCAGCAGGAAATCTGTAAATAAGATGGATATTCAATATTTCATAGAGCAGTTTTTATGACAGGTCTGTATAGCAGGGCCATCCACTCCACAAATGTTGAAAAAAAAGGTGGGGGGAAGAAAAGCAGCTTAGTTGGAAATGAAAACAGAGGGAAGGAGAGTTCTGTGAGAGCTGAACTATGGTTCAGGCTGAACTATGGTTCAGACTATTATTCAGGCCTGGCCAATTGGCCCTGTTCCTCTCGAGATGCTTCCGCTACCCATCACATGCCCTGGTACTTATAGGCACTGTTCAAAATGAAATCCAAACACCAAACAGACGGGAGCAGATGCAGTTTTAGACAGATATGTTCCTGGGCAGAATTTGCTAGAGCCAGTGGCCGAAGGGAAAGTCTTGGCTGTGCAGGTGCTGAACCTCACTGTGTGCATTTGTTAAGTGAATGTTCATAAGCTATAGGGTTGTGTCTGTTTTTGCTGGCATGCTCATGGCTAGTAGAAACTATCTAATGAAGTAGGGAATGGGGACAAGAATGAACTAGGGATATTCCGTTATCCTCGAATTCAAGGGGTTTATCACCAACATAAGACAGGCCTGCCTAAATCTATGAAGAATTAACTTGATTTATTTCTGCTCGTACCTTCTGTTCCCTCAACCCAACAGAGAAAGATAGGAAAGAGGCACATGCGAAAAGTACCACTAGAAATGATCATACTAGGGCCTCTCCACTAGGAAAAAAAAGAGGGTGGTAACTTTGGGGGTGACTTATATAGGATCGCCTCTAAATTTATGTTGACAACTCTTAACCATCTCCAGGGGATGACATCTACAGCGACTTTTCCTTGTTGAGGACCAAACTATTTATCTGAGTTGTCTGTTAAGAGGATCACCATCTCTGCTCAAAGACATGACATGTTCCCTTTTAGAGGATGATAGGGAAGTATTTAAACCAAAACAACGCGTGTATTGGCTTTAGCATTAGAACTTCTTGAACCTAATTAACCAGAAGATTAATGGTAGTAGAAGGTATTGCTGTTCTGACCAGAATGCCTCAGATTCTTTTTTTCCCTCAGATTCTTTTTTATACTGTGTGTGTGTGTGTGTGTGTGAGAGAGAGAGAGAGAGAGAGAGAGAGGGATTGAAAGAGCCTTTTCTGGGTGTTAGGTTTACAATCCCAATAGCCTGCACCTTTAGCTACTGTCTGGGGAGACGGCCCTCAGCCCGCTCTGCTTCCATCTGAATGCCAGCACTGTCTAGTTACTTGGGCCCTTCCAGGCAGCACTTTACCACAACTGATAGATAGAGGCATAAAAACTTCACTTCCCTCGCCTCAGATTGGGACAACTCACATTCTAGACTTCTCCAGAAGAATCAGGCAGAGCTACCTTGTGTGGGGCTCTGCCTGAGATTACACCCTTCTTTGGCTTCCTTTGTTTGTCTGAAAGAGGAGAGAGTTCCTGTAAGTTGGCAGAAGAGATGTGGTTTACCCCAAGCATGGAGTAGGGGAGAAGAAAGAGCTAGACAGGGGAAGAGGGACTCAGACTACTCAATGGGCCCTCAGTCAAATTATGGCCTCCTCATCCTGCTAGAGTCCTTGTGCTCCTGGGGCAGTAGGCCCACTCTATGATCAAATGTAAATCAAAATCTTATTTTAAAATCATTTCTATGGCATTCTCCCACAAGAAGAAATAGTAGCAAATGAGGTATGAGAGAAAATATGCGTCATGAAGAGAGCTCTTAGCAAGTGTCTTTCTTAGTCCACAATCTAGAAGCAAGTACTGGATATCAATTTTGCCAGGCCTGCATGACTTTGTTAGCCCACAAGGCGTGCCCTCTGCTTGCACCATGGAACTCACGTTTCCCATGCTCCTCCTTCCTGACCTTGGTTCTGTCATGCTCCCAAGACATACTCCTTACACCTGACTCAGCCCTGCCTCCAGCTCTTCAGCTCCTAACTTGACTCTTCTTTCCCTGGTTTTATTCTCTTTCCTCTTTGGACTTGATACATAGCACAGTAACTCCTCCCAAAGATGATTCTAGGTCTCCTCAACTCTGTGACTAAAGGTCCTTGGAGAAATGCCACTCTTGGTTTGGATACTGGAACTTTCCTAGCCCGGAATGGACCCCACTGGGATTATCTACCTCTTCGAGGGGCATTCGGCCTGATTAGTGGAAAGAAACTACTTTCTCCCTGCTTTTCACAGCACTTACCCTCATTTGACATATTATACAGTTTACTTTCTGTCTTTTCTGTCTCCTCCTACTGAAATATAAGTCTCATGAGGGGAGGATTTTTTTTTTTTTGGTCTGCTTTGTTCTCTACTGTACCTTCAGTTGCCAACATATAGTAGATATGATAGATAGATAGTAGATGCTAATAAATAGATAATGATAAATAGATAGTAATAATAATAATGATGGATAGATAGTAGATGCTAATAAATACTTTTAATTTTTTATTTTTAAATACCCTTTTTAAAATCATTTTTAAGAACTAAGTAAATGAAATATCACCATCTTCTAAAGATCCTCTTTTTATAGTACAGTCTGGTTTTGGTTAAATTTTTAATTCAAATATAATAAGTTACCCAGGTTTTGCTTTTCAGGAGAGAAAAGAGAGAGGCAAAAGGAGAGAAAATAAGGCACATTTATAGAAAGCGTTCTAGTGTATTAAAAGTAGTCTTTAAGTTCAATGGAAAGAAAATAAATTATGAGGGAAAACACTTGGATCTAGAAGAGTGTTCTCTAGAAAATGGTGTCATCTAGGTAAGAAATGTCTGTAAACAAATTAGTTTTAGCATGTTGCTATATAGTATTTTTTCTTATGCAAGACACTAGGTATAAAAACGTATCAGTGCTTTACCGAAAATCTGATGGCCAAGGCTGTCTAATTGCTTGCCATTGTAGCCCTATCTACGCCCTACAGTTGCTTGCCATTGTAGCCCTATTTAAGCATTAATAGAATTTTGAGTAGGTTGACCTTCATCAGTGTACCTTTGGAGGTACACCATGACAAATTCTTATCCTACTTTTGTAGCTTGTCTCCGCCCTTCACTGTTGACAATTCTAGATGGGAGAGCCAATTCAGGTAGTTGGTTGAAGACTCCCAAGCAAACTGAGTTATATAACAGAAACAGTCCTACCGTAGGACCTATAACAGCGGTCCTACTGTTATGACCATAACTGAGTAGTGTGTACCAGACTGGCCCTTATCCTTAGGAAAGCTGGATAAAATTAGAAACAAACAAAACTGGTTATTTTAAAGTATCAAGAGCAACCAAGGCGGCCAGGCCTAGAAGGGACATCGAAATGCCCGTAGGGAATTTGAAAGTTATAAGAGGGAAGGTAATAAAATCAGCAAGGTGACTTATCATGCCAGTTACTACAATGGTTACAGGTTTTGCTGGGGAACTCTGAGAGACTGTGTAGAACAAGCCTAGAGTTTTCCCAAATAAGGAGTAAGGAACCCACCATCTGTCTATTGAGAATTGCTTCCAGGAGTGTCTCAGTTGGACTGCTATACTGAGGAGCCCAGTCCGGATGGCTTAAACCACAGACGTTTATTTCTCTCCGTGCTGGAGGCTGCAAGTCTGGGGTCAGGGTGCCAGTGTGGCGGGGTTGTGAGGAGGACCCTCCTGCTGATTTACAGCAACCACCGTCTCACTGCATCCTAGCATGGCTGAGAGAAAAGAGTGATCATCTCTCCTGTGTGTTTTCTTCTAAGGGCATTAATCCCAGTCACAGGAGCTCCACCCTCAGACCTAATTACCTCCCCAAATCCCCACCTCCAGATGCCATCACATTGGGGGGTAGGGTTTCAACGTATGAATTTTGGGGAAGTGCCCAGCAGGGGGCCATTACTTTTCTGTCACTTCAGGCTCATCTGGGCCAAATATGCAACTGTGGTTACACAAAAGTTCCCCGGTAGAGAGAAGCGTGTATCTTCAGTAAGCACCTTCCAGTGTGCCAAGGTAACAAAGACATGAAGTCAATGTTAGTGTCAAAGTCTGCTACAGTCTTTGACCCAGTAACTCTACTGCAGGGTATACATTCAACGGAAATGCATATATCGCTGCCCCCAATGGCAGGTACAAGAATATGCCCAGCAGCAGGTCTTGCAATAACTCCCAGCTGGGAACTACCTAATGGCCACCAGGGATTCAATGGATAAACACACTGTGGGGAATGGGTGCTAGTCCAGGGTGCCACCACCGCTCACGTGGAACCCTGTTGTGGCTTCCTAACCTGTCTTCCTGCCTCATTTCTGGTCCCTATTTTTCTTCTCCTGCCTTAAAATTTTCTCTGGTGGCATTCCATTTCACAAAGAATACAGTGCAAACTCTCTCTCATGTACCCTGCCTACCTCTGTGCTCCCTTCTCTGTCTGTCCTTCTCCTTGCTCACTACACTCAGCCACAGTGGCCTTGATCTGTCCCGTAACATAATCACGCAAGTTCTCACTCGGCATCTTAGAGCTTGCAGGCCCTGCCACTGGCCCAGACCCGCTCACCATGGCTACTTCCTTCCCATCATTTTTTATTGAGGTATAACATAAGTATTAGAAAAGCTAACAAATCCTAAACAGTGAAAAGGCACAGAGGACTTTCACAGGTCTTTGTGTTTTTGAATGACAGTCCCTGCAGCTAAGAGGAAAGGGGAGTAGGATGAGGAAGCCAAGACGAAGGCAGACCAGTATTGAGGTATTTGTCAGGTGTGAGATGAGAAATAAACAAGACCTGAACAAAGGTATTGGCAATGGGTGGGAGAGGAGAGAACGGAGAGATTCAAGAGTCTACCTGGTATCTTGGGCTATTTGGGGACTTATGGAGACTCTAACCACCTTCTTGTGATCAGTTTGTAGATCTAACCTGATCTAGAAATAGGAGCCTCTCCAACTATAACTTGGATTGTAGCTTAGTGTTTTTCACTAGTTCGGCCTTTAACTGCTTTTTCTTAGGAAGTGTAAGTTCTGGCCATGCTGTTTAACTTCCCTTTTTCTCTTAAAGACCTGATTATTTTGACTCACGATGTTACTAATCATTCCTTCCTCATCTTGGATCCCAATATTGCTCCTGCTTTTTCCCAGCCAGTATAGGAATAAAATATTGAGCTGCTGATTAATGACCCTATATGCTCCACTTTGAGATGTCTGAAAGAATTACCCCAATGCCCAGACAGCTCTATAATGTCACATTTAAATTAGAGGCTGAATCTTTAAAAGGCTGTTCTCTGTTGTAAAGGCTATATTATAAGGATGATAATCAGACCTAATTTCATTTTAGGAGAAAGAATAGAAACATTATCTCTTAATGTCAAGAGAAGAGCACCATTTAAAATAGACAAAAATGTAAGTCAATGCTTTGACTTCAGTTACACTTAGTCTTAGATTGAAAGTACCTTCTCGGGAAGGTCTAAGAACGAATGGGGATTCTTGTCTTTTATTTTTGTCTTTAATTGCTTTGGTCTTAGAACTCTGACATGATGCCATTTCCCCTTCTCTGGCTTATTTAATGGGTACTATACTGGCATTGTATTTCTTCCCATAGTGGACACAGGTAGTTGGTTATCAACTCTCTGTTACAGAAAAACTCACCACCTACCAGGGGGATAAAGCAGTAGGTAGAACCTTTGACCTGACTATAACTGAGATTCCATATGGAAATACCACAGAGAGGAAGGGCCCACAAGGAGCTCTCAGTCTTCTCCATCCTGAATGATAACCAAAACCACAATCATAATAACAGCAGCAGGACTAACCGTATTGGTCATAGGGATAACACAGCGGATGAGATTAAGCATTTACTATGTGCCAGGCACTGCTGAGCACTCTACACACTACATCTCATTTCATCTTCTCAACTCTACAAGGCACGTATACCATTATTATCCAAGGTCACTCTGCTGGGAAGAGGCAGAGTGAAGATCCAAATCAACATCTGATGGCAAAGAACATGCTTTTCACCACTGTATTGTACTGTAAGGATCCGAGCTATTACAATAGCTTGGTATTCACAGACTTAACCCAAGATGGCGTTCTTCGTGTGAGTTATATTTTGGACAGTTTCACCTATATTAAAAGGAAACACTACTTGGGGCGCCTGGATGGCTCAGTGGGTTGAAGCCTCTGCCTTTGGCTCAGGTCATGATCCCAGGGTCCTGGGATCGAGCCCCACATCGGGCTCTCTGCTTAGCAGGGAGCCTGCTTCCTCCTCTCTCTCTGCCTGCCTCTCTGCCTACTTGTGATCTCTGTCTGTCAAATAAGTAAATAAAATCTTAAAAAAAAAAAAAAAAGGAAACACTACTTGAACTACTTGAACTGAAGCACATAACCTTAAATGAAATGTCTCAATCTAGTGGCCGCACAGCCAATGGTCATATGGTTATACAGATCTCACAGTTTCCAGGACAGCTCAAACTTGTTACATTATTTCCTTCTATCCCATAACTATCATTCCACTTATTAGACCACATGTCTCAACTTCTGGATTAGAAACTATGGTTGCATTAACCACACGATCTTCTTAAGCCATTGAAAGGGGACATCTGTCTTTACCTCAAGAATCTTTTAAGACCTAAATGCTACAAAGCACAAGTGACATTGACCATGCTCCAGCTCAGAGGCTCATCACTTTACGTTTTCATGTTACTGTATATTAACTCATCTCAAAGCAGTTTTTAGTATTATTGCAAAATCCCAAAGTCCTATCCAGAAAATGAGAAATTGTTTCAAGTGCAATGAACACTTTCCTGAAAATGACTAAATTATTCTAAAGTTCATCTTGGAGGAAAAAAAATGTAAAAGAAAGAAAGAAAGAAAGAATGAATGAATTAAGAGGAAAAGAAGGCCCTGTATTTTAAAATGTACTTAAAAGCTTTCATAGTAAAAATAGTATGGTACTGGTGCAAAAACTGACAGATAAATATGAACTGACATATATATAGAAATATATCTATATCTATACTGAACTACACATATGATGAAGGAATAGTCACTTACTAGTTAAAAATTGATGAATTATCCCTCCTTTGGTATGAGGAGAGTTGGCTTTGGGGAAAAACATTAAGTTAGTTCCTCATCTCAAACTATGGCTAAAAATATATCCTATGTGGTTTGAAAACTAAGTGTAAATATTGAAAACTTAGCTTTACTTAAATTTTTTAAATGGGAAGAAAATATAAATATTTCCCTTTTCTTAGATTGGGCAAGGAATGCCTAAGCCCCATAAAAATGTATGAAATCATCAAGGAAAAGGTAAATACGTTAGACCACTTAAAAATTAAAAATAGACATTAAAATAGTCCAAAAAAACACCAAAAGCACTCTAGAAAAGTTGTTTGCAACATGTACAGTAGATAAGAGGATTAAAGTGATTATATATTTTTAAGCTTTCAAATGCATATCACAATAGAATAAAGGTAAAATACATGAGAACTAATAAACTTCTAAACATCACAAAATTGTTCAGTCTTATTTGTACTAAGGAGAGTTACTTATATAAAGAACTTAATGTCAGTGTGAATTGAGTGAAATAGATATTCTCAAACAGCAAGAATGTGTATTATTGTTACCACCTCTTGGCACAGCAATTTGGCAAGTATATTAAAGGAATTAAAAAGTTCACAATCATCATAAAAATAATTTCAAATCTAGCAGTTCTGGTGAAAATCATATATAGACGTATTTATCAACAGATTATTTCTATTGTGCATGACTAAAAGGAACCCAGGCTTGGCGAAAGGCATGGTTCCAGACCAAAGGCAGGAAAAAGTATAAGGAAACCTGGAACACACTGAGCCAAAAAGCAAGGAAACCCGAAGGCTAATGGAGAGACTCCAGAAGACATGGAAGTCAGTGTGGACGGGTGGCCTTTATACAAACTTGAACATCAGAAAGTTATTATAGCTGACTGCAAAACACCAAAACAATCCATGAGTCCATGGCAATACTAAAAAAAATTGTAGAATAGTAGAGAGAAAAACAAACACATTTATCTCACTCATTCAGTTAAGGCTTAGAACATGAGAAGTAAGCATTTACTCTGCCTTTGGAGAGAGAAAACTTCTTTCCAGAAGACTAGCAGCTATTAAATGTAAGTGAAATAGAAGAATTAGAAAAATCACCTTTTGAAGCTCCCAATAAAACAACTGGTTTATAAACACCAAGGAAGCAAAAACTATTGGGTGAAAAATTACTGGGAAATAGGATAGTCATGGTACCGAAGTACCACCCCATAGACTATGCACTAATTGCAAAGGGAAAAACATACCTCTAAGTAAAGAAATCTAGAGATCACCACCTTAATCAAGTAAGTAATCAAACTTCACTTCAGTTCTTCTCTTGATTCAGTCACTAGGAAGTATCTTTGCCAAAACTATTTACCTAAATTGGATTAAGACTTTAGACCTAACTTCCAGTTTACTGGAAATCCAGGTGCTGGAAGAACAAATTGAATGACATTACACAGAAACAATCAGACAAATTCAGAAAGCAGAATGTTCTATAAAACTGGTCTGGGATCTTCAAAAAGTCATTAATAAAACTAAAAAAAGGTTGGTGCCCTATTCTAGACAAAAAGAGATGGAAGAATCATAACCAAATGAAGTGTAGAATCCTTCATGGAATTCTGGCAGGAAAAAGGACACTTTATGAACAAAGGACACTTCAGTGGCAATTGGGAAAATTTGAATATAGACGAGATATTAAATGGTATTAGGGAACCGCTGCTAATTTTCTTAGGTGTGATAAATGTATTGTGATTATATAGGAGAATGCCTTTCCTTTTAGTAGAGGCATGCTTAAGTCTTCAAGAATAAAATCCTATGATGTTGCAATTTACTTTTAAGTGGTCCCACAAAACAATGAAAACAACTCAATACACATATCTATATCATGCAGGCAGACACACACAGAGAAAATATGGCTCAGTGTTTAAAAACCATTTAAAATATGGGTATACTTCGTACTACTAGTCTACTTTTATATATGCTTGAAATTTTTCATAATAATATATTAGAAAAAATATTTTTAAAAACAAATTAACTCAAATTATGCACAAATTAACTCAAAGTTATATAATAATTAAATTGGGGTACATCCATGGAATTGATATTATGCACTTATTAAACACCTTTTCTTTTTTTTTTTTTAATTTAAACAGCCTCCACTTGGGTATGGAGCCCAATGTGGGGCTTGAACTCACAACCCTGAGAGCAAGACCTGAGCTAAGATCAAGAAGCAGAAGCTTCGCTGACTGAGCCACCCAGGTGCCTCAATTAAACACCTTTTCAAGGAATTTCTAAACACACAGGCAAACAGTCACAATGCAGTAGTAAGGGAAATAGGATGCAAGACTTTGTATTTGGTATATATAGCTTGATCTCACTTTTTACAGACATTCAACACATTTATTGAGCAACTATAATGTGCCATAAACTCTTCCAGCTGTGTAAGAAAATACACTTGAATGTTAATAGGGTTGTTCCCGGCTATTAGGGTTATAGGAAATCCTTATTATCTTCTAATACTTCTCTAAAATTTTCAAATTGCATGCAATAATTTTTAATAGTAAAAATATCAAGCAAACATCTTGCTGAAAAGTCATCGTCAGGGATTGGAGGTCAATAAAGGTTGACCACTGGCTGTGCACCTGGCATATGACGGCCCCTCCTGGTGCTCTCCAGGGTCCAGTCTGCTCAGTCCCGCTAATAACCTCTCCAGGTATTATTTTTATTCCCATTTTACACACTCAGAAACTGAGCACTGAGAAGTTTGGTAATTCGCTTAGGTAAGGATTCTTCAGTGGGAAAGGCACTGTCCCCAAGAAACATTTGGTAATGTTGTGTGACATTTTTGATTGTCACCCTGGGGAGAGGGGAAATGTCAGGGACGTTGTTAAACATCTTCTGTTGTCCCGCACAGCACCCACGGCAAAAAACTATCAGTCCCAAATGTCAACAGTGCTGAGAAATCCTGAGCTAAGATCAAATAGCTGGTAAGTAAGAGCCCACCTCTGAGTCCACACTCTTCATCATTCTGGACTGCTCTTAAGACACGCTGCCATCCCAGTGTTTTGTCGTTCAATGTTGTAGTATTTATTCACGGAGGGTAATTATTCATAACCATGATGACTGCTGTCATATATGATGCTTTGCGAATCACCCAAAAAATTTAAGCAAAATATGAAAACAATAATCTTTTCCTAAAAGTTCAAAAGGTATATGTGATGTGGTGAAAGGGCATTCCACTGGTATAATTCTTTAAAAATTGCAATTTTGCAGTTTGCATCAAAATCTTGATACTTATAACCTTTGATCCAGAAATCCCACTTTGAGAATTCATTCCAAGAATATAAATCAAAATATGACAAAATCCTGGTGTGCAAATATATTTTTTAGAGAAGAAACAAGAAAGGAGGTTACCCAAATGTCTAATAATAGAAGAGCTTAATAACCTGGGCCCTTGTCCTTGAGAGAATCTTTGTGAGGGTGTGGAAAATCACATGGAGGATAACGTTAGGTGAACAAAAGAAACAGGATTTAAATCGTGTGTGTTCCCGCAAGCATGTTAAACAGTAGCATCGTTTAAAAGAGGAACATGAAACACTTCACCAGAGTTGCCCGATTAGGATAGTAGGGTAAGGAGTGATTTCTTTGTCTTTTTTTCCCTGTCTTTTATTTTCAAAACTGTTCGAAATGCAGCCATGCATTTTAATGGAGTAAAAACAATCAAAATATTTTTACATGTACCTAAATCCTGGGAAAATGACTTTTTCTTTTTTAATGGAGGCCCTTTATAAAACCTGAAATATGTGTAAACAAGCTTATGGCCTAGATCTGAGCACTTTAAAAGCAAAAACAAATCTGAGAACAGAGCCAACGGTCCTCCCAACACATTCTCTATGTCGATATTAGATGAGAAAATCTCCTCTCTGGCAATCTTAATGTCCCCTTCTCCCTCTATAATGACTTGATGCATAAAAATTAATCTTTTCTCTACGCTTTGATCCCTGAGCTCCTTAGCAAAGATTCCATCTTGCTCTATAACACATGATGAAGCATTTTCCCTGTTATAATGTGACAATAGTCCTACTGAGCACAACAATTTGAGTTTGAATGTGCCACAGCCAAAGAGGAAATCTTAAGAGGCAATTCCACCTAGAACTATTTGGCAAATGCATAAAAAAGACACATTAACACTGTCTGAAAAATAGTGCCCTTAACAAAAGAACACACAACAGAGCTGGGAGTGGGGGGAGGAGGAGGGATGGAGAAAAGGAAAAGCAGAGGTGAGATGGGTTCTACCCCCAAGTGCTGGTCATGTAGATCAGTCAGTTTCAGGAGGAAAAAGCTGCATTTGAAAACTTTCAATAAAAAAGATTGTTTGTCAAGGCTAGAAAAAAATTTTTTAATTAGTTTACTCAAATATTAAGTCTGACATCTAGAATCTCAATATTAGCAAAAATGTGATAATTATAGCTGGAAGGGTTTTTTTTTTATTGAATGTAAATTCATGAATCACACTTTTAGCATATCTCACTCCCTTTTGTTCTTTTTCATACAGTGTTCACACTTAACTGGAAGCCTCTGGGCTCCACTCCCAAATCTGATCTCAAATTCACTGTCTCCATACTTCCTTTGAAGTAGTTGTAGTTCAGCAACAACTATGACAAGGGACGGGTCTAGTCCATCCCACAGAAGATACAACCTTGAGATACCCTCCTGGCTTGCGGGCACCTGAACCTTGTGAATGCCCTGGCTGCTCCAGAAGGGGCTTTCTGTGCTGAATGGCATCCCTCATCACACCACTTCTCCACATGGAGGATTTCATGGTTTCCAGCAACTGTTTTGATCCATTTGGCTGTCCTTTCAGTGAGCAAGCTTGCCAACTCAATCTAGTGATTGGCTCTTAAGAGGAAGAACAGAAACAGGGAACATGTGTTTGGTGTTAAAGTGGGTCAGGTCTTTGCAAATAGGCATTTATTCATTTCATACTCAAAATGTAAAATGTGGATACTGGGACTGGAACAAGTCAAATGATATGTCCAACATCATGCAATTAGTGAATGGCACAACCAGAATCCGAAGGTAGGTCTGCCTCCCATCAGAGCTTATGCTTGGCCCTCTTTGCATCTGCTGGGGTAGGAAGAGGGGAGAGAGTGCACGGCCCCATAGCGCACTGTGGATACCCACCACAGAAACAAAGTCGTATGCACTTGCTCAAGTGTGGGGTAACCATGTAATACCTTCTCCCAAATATCAATAGATCACTGTTTGCTCTTATAACAAATATTAAAAATTGGTCCTGCTTGGGGGTTGATGTTTTGGGGATATGGAGGTCGAAGCCAGTGACCAACGGTCTCGGATTGCAATCTCAGATGCCTATAAGGCCAAGCTTTTTTCAAGACATCAGTAAGAAGTGAGGACCAGGGCACCTAGGAAAGAATATGTCAGTTCTCAGACAAAGCTACATGACCAGCACCTCATTTTACCATAAGAAATTGTGGGCCTAGTGTGTAGAGCTCTGAATTTTTCAAAAGATGCCAGAAATAAGGATTTTTATTGTGAGCAATCCTGATTTGTCTTAAAGTTGGCAACTATTAAAAAATATATATTTTTTTCATTTGTGTGAGCCAAATAAAACCCTTTGCTTTGCAACTTCTGGTTTAGATAACATACGTGTACTAGAGGTGATAAGGTATGAAGGAGCTCGGGACAGCCCTCCTGCCGGTACCAGACTCAGCTTCATTGCTCTCACCACAAAGTCAGTGAGGAAACACCTTGTTTGCTTTAGACAGTGTTTGCCATTCCAACATTATTACTTGGAAAAAAGGAAACAAATTAAATATGAAAAGGTATATACAAATATTATGCTATATATATAAAAGATGTTATATATAAAAAAGATATTATATATATAAAGTGTTATATATATAAAAGATCACAAATTAAAATATGTATAAATTTCAAAACCAATGATCAAGGAAGTGGGCAAGAGGTGAGAGGGATATTACAGTTTAGCAAGACAGGAAAACTAGTGGAGAAAAAAAGGGCACCGATCAGCATGAAGCAAATGCTTAACAGGAGTTGCATTTCAACTACCAACAAGACGCTCATCACAGGATTTCCTGGCAAATGAGATTTCTCAGAGGGGGCGTCTTCTCCTCTACCTTTTTTTCCTTTCCACCTCATTACCGCCTGGTTTCTCAGGATACTGATTCAGACATAGGCCAATTTCAGCTGCATTTTATTGCAGAAATCCTCCTCTTGCAAATGAGGAAATTGAAAACAAAATATAATCTGGTGCTCCTAACCTCACTGGCTCAGGCACCCCAAAGTACGACTTCAGACAACCTTACCATCTAGCAAGATGAACACTCTCATGAAAAAATATGCTCAGATGGAAGCATCAGAATTCCTTTTTTTTTTTGCTTACATAGACAGATACGGGCACGTCTCACAGCGCTACGTTGAGAAGTGGAGGTGATGAACTGTAATGGGATCACAGCTGAGAACATTTGAGAAAATCCTATGTTACTAGTCCGTTGTTAATATTTTTAAATATCTTTCATCTGGGCACTACCGTATAACAAAGTAATTCTACCAGTAAAATAGCTCAAGTGTATACATTCCTAAGTCAAAATTAAACCACTCTGCTGCCATTTGTGAAAGGGAAGCTGCATCCTCTCCCTATTTCACCAGGAAGAGGGAAAGAGATCCGTGATCTGGGAAATTTGTTATCAAGTCCAGGCCTTCAACTCAGGCCCCTGACTCTGAGGTCCAGGATTTCTCTTGTCACCTTGGGCAAGGCCAAGCTACTTACACTGCTATGGATGGTATGTCCCAGAGAAATTGGACATAAAATTTCAATCCCCACCTCACTCTTACTAGCTGTGTGAACCTTGGGCAAGTTACTTAATATACCTGAGCCTCATTTTCCTTGTCTCTAAAAGTAAGGGTGAAGATTTTAAACACAATAGCTAAGTTATTCAATGTACTAAGTCAGAAAGCTCAATACCAAATGCTTTATTACATGTCTTTTCTTGATTATCATTAATAACAATTGACCAAATATCTCCTTCATAGGATCATAATTAAGTGATAGAAAATAGGTTAAAGCTCTTTGCCAACCAAAAAGATATACACAGATGTTAATTATAACATATTGTTAATAACAAGATGGAGTCACTTTTGCTAGGCCCAGCCCCATGTTACCAGACTGAGAGTTCATCATGGTCTTAGCTCTCCTAGGAATGAAATCTTAGTCAGTTGGGAATCTCTTGATCAGCACTAGTGGGGTAAATCTGCCCAATAGACCCCTGCGTTCCCTAAGGGAAAATAATTTTGCAATGACCAACCTGCTTTTTGGCCTAGTATAACTCCCTTTCTTCCATGCCCGTTTCTATCTAAAACTCTTCTATGCTGTATAGCTCCCGTGCGGCTCCATTCTGTTAGATTAGATGCTGCCTAATTTGACTCAATTTTTGCTCAAATAAACTTAAAATTTTTAATCTGAGTTAGTTTATCTTTCAACAGTTCTAGTATCAGAAGAGGGAACCAAAGGAAACCCTCAGGGGTCCCGAGGCACAGCAAGCAACTAGACATAGGTACCTGCTGAGTCACTTGAGCCCACTGCTTTCCTGCTGTCTCTGGAGGTCATGGGCAAGTCCCTCTAGGATCCTAGCTCCACAGCTTTCGAAGTATGAGCTTTCAGGCTTTATCTGAGCATCTGTTTCCACACTGGGTCCAGAAATTGGCTGAAGTAGGACTAGATCCAGAGTTAGACTGGTTCTGACTTAGAAACCAAACAGGTCTGGGGTCAGAATGGGCCTGACTTATGCTGGAGGCCAGTGTCAGGCCTCAGGTGAATAAAATGTTGTTTTAAGGCTGAACAAGCAGGTTAACCTTAACTAAAGATAATCTTGAAAAACAGAGGCCGCTATGGAGAATTTTAACCTAAATAAGCTTATCCATTTATTAGGTATCCTGGAGAAGAAGGGGGCTCAGCCAAGCACTTGCCATAAAGGGTAGAAGAAGAATTACTCTCCCTTCTCTATAGTTTCTGGTGACCAGGATGAGACCCACCAGGACACCCCACCTCATCCAGAGTCTACAGATAGGATCTTGGGAAAACTAGCAAGAGCTGGCAGAGGGTAAGAATTCTTATCAAAGTCAGTTCTCCCAGATCTCTGTAGCACCTGTTTGAAAGAGAAAGGTAAAATTTCATGTTGTCTTTTCCTTCCCAAGTTCAGATTCACAGGCCAAAAAAAAAAAAAAAAAAATCTGTAAGAATTAGATCTTTGAATACTCAACATCACTGATCATCAGGGAAATGCAAATTAAAATTACTATGAGAGATCACCTTACACCTGTCAAAATGGCTAAAATTAACAACACAAGACCCAACAGGTGTTGATGAGGTTGTAGAGAAAAGGGAACACCCCTGCACTGTTGGTGGGATTGCAAACTGGTGCAGCCACTCTGGAAAACAGTATGGAGGTTCTTCAAAAAGTTAAAAAAATAGAACTGCCTTATGATCCAGGAATCACACTACTAGGTATTTACCCAGAGGATACACAAGTACTAATTCAAAGGGATACATGCATCCCTGTGTTTATAACATTATTTACAATAGCCAAGATATGGAGGTAGCCCAAGTGTCCACAGATTGGTGAACAGGTAAAGAAGTTGTAGAATATTATTAAGCCATAAAAAAGAACGAAATCTTGCCATTTGAGACAACATGGATGGAGCTGGAGAGTGTTAGGCTAAGTGAAATAAGTCAGCGAGAGAAAGACAAATATGATTTCACTCATATGTGGAATTTAAGAAACAAAACAAATGAGCAAAGGGAAAAAAAAAGAGACAAACCAAGAAAGAGACTCTTCACTATGGAGAACAAACTGATGGTTACCAGAAGGGAGGTGGGTGGTGGGGAGATGAATGAAACAGGTGATGGGGACTAAGGAGTGCACTTGTGATGAGCACTGGGTAATGTATGCAAGTGTTGAATCACTATATTGTACACCTGCAACTAATAATACCACACTATGTTAACTGGAATTTATATATATTTTTAAGATTTTTATTTATTTATTTGACAGAGAGAGAGAGAGATCACAAGTAGGCAGAGAGGCAGACAGAGAGAGAGGGGGAAGCAGGCTCCCTGCTGAGCAGAGATCCTATTTGGGGCTCGATCCCAGGACCCTGAGATCATAATCTGAGCTGAAGGCAGAGGCTCAACCCACTGAGTCACCCAGGCACCCCTGGAATTTAAATTTAAAAAAAAGCAGGGGCATCTGGGTAGCTCAGTGGATTAAAGCCCCTGCCTTCGGCTCAGGTCATCATCCCGGGGTCCTGGGATCGAGCCCCACATTGGGCTCTCTGCTCCGCGGAGAGCCTGCTTCCTCCTCTCTCTGTCTGCCTCTCTGCCTACTTGTGATCTCTGTCAAAGAAATAAATAAAATCTTTAAAAAAAAATAAATAAAGCAATCCCCCCCAAAAGAATTAGATCTTTGAATTGTGACTCATAAATTTACTTTCAGGAACTCATTGGGTTGATCCTTCCTTTCCCAGGGACAACCTTTGCTTTCTTGTTTGTCTCCTGTGTCCTGAGAACGTGGTTCGGCAACCGTCGGCTGGACGGTCCCCAAATACGGCTGGACAGAAATGCAGGATGCATTCCATTTCAAGCTGGGGTCCTACTGACTTCTCAGCTCTCAGGGAAATTGCCTAAGTCTGTCTTTTGGTTCTCTTTGGGAGTGGCTATGGATCGTGGGAGCATAGTTATCTCGTAGGGCTATTAACTATTTGTATTGGCTGTAACATGACAATATATTTGTTTTGTTTCCTGTTGTTTTTTTTTTTTTGACCTAAGAAGATATTTGAAAGGATTATTATTTTTTAAAAGCATCTCTATGGTCCAAAGTTGGCCAAAACGGAAGCTGATATTAGGAGGCTGATAGGAACTTTTTTTCCAGGCTTTCTCCTCTAAGCTAAAATGAAACTATGTATCCAGAAGGGAAGAAAAAAACATCTGAAGCCTTTATTGGAACAATTCACTAAAACACCCCAAAGAAACCGCTTTGAATCTAGAATATAGCAAACTTTTGATTAAAGATTTTCTCTCTGATATAAGGAAGTTGAGGATAATGTAATTGGATGGCTGTGTCAGCCACTGGACAGCATTCAGGTTGCAACCCAATTCTTTGAGGAATTAAAGGCAATTGTACTTGTCTTACAAATTTAGTCTCTTTAAGAACAGAAATGTGGCTCTAGAAATAATTCAAAGTCCACTTTGACTTTTACCAATTTTACCTTTGACTTTTACCTTTTTACCAATCCCCAAACTTCCCTACTCATCTCAAAAGGCTTGAAGATACCATAAAAGATCTGGATACTGGGAATTCCTTCTTGGGAATTTGCATTCTTTCTCCGTGCCTTTTGAGATTTAAGTATTCTATTCAGTCTTCTACAGGAAACAAGATAATTCTTATCAGAAGGAGGGGGGAAAAAAGGAAAGACTATTTGAAAACTCAGCCTATAAAAAATTTTAGGTTTCACAAATATAGGTAAAAAATCTAATCAGGGAACCATAATTTATGCCATATGCCAGAAGCCAATTTGGATCCAAGTGTTCTTTATAAACTAGTCAGTTTTGAATTATATAATGCCTGTCTTGTGGCTACAATTTTTTTTTTTTTTTTTAAGAAGGAGAAGAGAGAAATCATGTACCTGGTGCAAGGGTGGGGGATGGTGGGGGGGCGGTGGGGAAGGAGTGGCGTGCAGGAGGATGTGGAGAGGGTGAAAGAGACTCTCAAGCAGATTCTATGCCCAGTGCAGTACCCCACGGCGGGGAGGGAGGAGAGGGGGAAGGCCTTAATCTCACCATTCTGAGGTCATGACCTGAGCTGAAATCAAGAGGCAGAGGCTTAACCCAGTGCGGCTACAATTCTTAAATGAAAGCTAGAAGATCTCTCTTTGATTCTGTAACTGTCTGTATACTTATACCTGCCCATATATGTATATTATAAATATGTGATTTTTTTGACTTCTGGTCATACTGTCAAAATTAATTTGTAATGAGCTCCATTTAATTGATTTAAAGACAAATGTTTATATAAAGTATACTCTCAGAAATATAGAAACTAACCCAAATGTTTTTCAAGTTCACATTGTTGGGTCCCCAATGTTGGGTCCCCCAGTAATGGGTCCATGATTAAAGGAGCGAGACTGATACAAAGCAAAGGTCAAGCAAAGCTTTATTTCACTCCAAGCATCGAGAATCAAACCGACCGGCTGAGGCCATGCCTCTTACAGAGAGCACGACCTCTCCCTGCCTCACAGACTAACTTTTATAGAGCAAAGGCCATGAGGTTGAGCCTGGCCACACACAGGTGGCCAATGAGATTGCAATACACAGAGAAAGCTGCACAGTCATGCTAGGTCACACACGGGTGGCCAATTGTACTACAATTTACCCCATAGTAGCTATTTTTTTTTAAAGATTTTATTTATTTGACATAGAGAGAGACAGAGATCATAAGCAGGCAGAGAGGCAGGCAGAGGCAGAGAGAGAAGCAGGCTCCCCACTGAGCAAGGAGCCCCATGCGGGGCTCGATCTCAGGACCCTGAGATCATGACCTGAGCCGAAGGCAGAGGCTTTAACCCACTGAGCCACCCAGGCGCCCCCCCATAGTAGCTATTTGATTTAGCCTATCATCTTAGTCAGAATGGGTGCCCAAAAGGCACCCCAAGGGCAGGGCCCATACTCCTTGGTAGCTAGGGAGACAGTATGCATGCTTTACTAATTAGATGTCTCCAAGTGACCTGACTCATCCCTGCATTCGGGCTATTATCTCCACTTGGCCTGACCCAGCCTTGTATTTGGGCTTTGTTACCTGGGACTGGTTTCCTGGACTTGCTTTTAAGTAAGTTCCCCTGAGGGGGGCAGGGTCAATTTAAGTTTTACTGCATAAACAACAAACAGGCTATTCAACCAAGGTGGGGCCGCTCTGGCTAAATAGGCCCTTAGGAGATTTAGGATAATCTTTGATAAGTAAGAACAAGTTTAAGTTTGTGAGGCCCCTGGGTGGCTCAGTGGGTTAAGCCTCTGCCTTCCGCTCAGGTCATGATCTCAGGGTCCTAGGATCAAGTCCCGCACTGGTGGGTTCTCTGCACAGCAGAGAGCCTGTTTCCCCTTCTCTATTTGCCTGGGGTTCTGCCTACTTGCGATCTCTCTCTCTCTGTCAAATAAATAAAATCTATTAAAAAAGAAATTTAAGTTTGTTAGTTGAATTAAAACACACATCTAGTGAGTTATCAGCATTACATATAAATTTATTTTATTCTACCTACGTTCACTAGAAGTCAAATAAGCTCATGTTATCTCTGTTACAGAATCTGTCATCAGAAAAGACAATGGTTAGCAGTTTAATGTCTTGTGAAATTTTCATGAAATTCACATAATCTAAACATAATTGTTAATAACAGATGAATTGAATAGATATAATATTAAAGTTTATAAGTGAACATTTCAACAATAATTGTGTTTTATGTCTATTAGTTTCCAAAGTCTTTTTGGTAACTTGAAACTTTAAAGTTATACTGATATAAGTTAAATGATATATATTCATTGAGTATCTAGGACATTCCTAAATAATAATAAACATTTATACCACACTGTAAAACTTACTATGAGGAAAAATATGCTGCTAGAAGTTATAAAATGTTGTTATAAATTCGCCAATCCACAGAACGCTAGTTTAACAAACAGTCCACTGTTGCTTACTTCTTAGTTTTCACTAGAAATTAAAGAATCTAAGAGCTAGGGCACCTGGGTGGCTCAGTGGGTTCAAGCCTCTGCCTTCAGCTCAGGTCATGATCCCATGGTCCTGGGAGCAGGGAGCCTGCTTCCCTCTCTCTCTCTCTCTCTCTCTCTCTCTGTGCCTGCCTCTCTGCCTACTTGTGATCTGTCAAATAAATAAATAAATAATAAAATCTTTAAAAAAAAAAAAAAAAAAGGAAAAGAAAAGTAGATAAGGAAAATAAAATGACTGCTTGTTCCAGAATGAGAAAGAAGAAAACTTAGGACAAAATCTGAAAGAATATGAAAAAGTTGTAAAATATTTGTGGAAAAGAAACCTTGGGAAAGGAATTATTTGAGTGGTCAGGCTAAGATTGGAATAAATTTATTTAAATTTTAAAGGAATGAGTTTAATGTATCAGAACTACACTGATGCAAAATTAGAATTTATTTTTCTATTAAAAGGATAAAGTTTTCTTAGATTATTGGTCTGCTCTTAATAAGAAATTATAACCAAGGGCTTTTCTTTAGCTTTTAAGTGATCTGCCTGGACAGCAAAGATTTCATGTCTTACTAAAATAACTTACTATTTTTCACATTATCTTTATCAGATCTTTCATTACTTATGAAAACCCAGTCTTGGGGCGCCTGGGTGGCTCAGTTGGTTAAGCAGCTGCCTTCAGCTCAGGTCATGATCCCAATGTCCTGGGATCGAGTCCCACATTGGGCTCCTTGCTCGGCAGGGAGCCTGTTTCTCCCTCTGCCTCTGCCTGCCGCTCTGTCTGCCTGTGCTCGCTCTCTCTTTCCCTCTCTCTCTCTGACAAATAAATAAATTAAAAAAAAGAAAGAAAGAAAGAAAGAAAACCCAGTCTTCTCGCTCTTAAAAGAGCTAAGTTTTGTTCACAACTCTGTAACTTTCTGTATTTGCCTTTAACATCTTCGATTGTCCTCTTGGTTAAATAGACAACTAGGTATTATTTCATAATTATCTGTGACCTTATTTGTCAAATGTTCAAACCTTTTGAAAATTTTTAAAAAGATTTTATTTATTTATTTGACAGAGGGAGATCAGGAGTAGGCAGAGAGGCAGGCAGAGAGAGGGAAGCAGGCTCCCCACCGAGCAGAGTGGCTCGATCCCAGGACCCTGAGATCATGACCTGAGCTGAAAGCAGAGTCCTAACCCACTGAGCCATGCAGGTGCCCCTGAAATTTTTTTTTTTTTAAGATTTACTTATGAGAGAGAGAGAGAGAGCAAGAGCACGCACCGGTGTGGCAGGGAGGGGGAAGAGGGGGTAGAGGGAGAGAGAAACTTAAGCAGACTCCACACGGGAGTACAGAGCCTGACACAGGGCTGGATCTCACAACCCTGAGATCACCACCTGAGCCAAAACCAAGAGTTGGATGCTCAACCAACTACACTACCCAGGTGCCCTCAAACCTTTTGACATATTCTTCACAAATTCTAAATGAAGTCTTTCTGAATTCAAACTAATTTTGAGAGTTCCCAGAGGGTCCCCGGAAAATCTCAAAGGATTTGTCTCTCACCTTGTAAAAGATGGATGTTAAACTTATTAGGTTTATTTGGCATGTTTAATTACATGAGAAACATTGTCAAATAAGTAATGATAAACAACTTCTTAGGTTATTTTTGCATGTTAATGATATTAGTATCCTAAAAATTGACTGAAATTCCTAAGAATCTAATATGTCTTGGTATAATGTTAGCAGTCCTAATTCCAGTTATTATCTTAAAATGTTGTATGTCACAGAAAAAAAAAAATTTCTTCGTCAATTCCATTATAATGCATTCTCGTCAGATCTTTAACCACAGGCATTTTTAAGCCCTTTGTCATTTACAGTTACTGTTGTCCTCTGATGATTTTGCAAAACTGAGGTTCCTGGATAGGATCCTACTAAGTACTCCTGACCACTGACACTGCTCCCAAGTGACAAGGCACTAGAACGTGGAGACATATTTCATTACTAAAGAAGCTTCCCCCTGACATCTGGTCCTATGCAAATGCTTGACAGAACTTAAAACCAAATTGGTTAGGAGCAAAAGTAGCTGACACAAGGTAGACTGCTTCCTCCCAAGATGTCAGAATATGAACATTTCTTTCCATTCCTCTTTCCCTCTCTGATAATTGTTTTCCTAATTCTTACACCATGAAGGTCTTTATGATAATTTTGTTCACCTTTTGTCTTGCTCTGGCCTGGAGAGATAATGCCAGTGTTCATATATCTCAGCCCATGGCAAGGAGGTTAGTAATCCAACCTACAAACAACTGTTGGATTTGATCATCACCAGCATTATGATGATCTTCTAGTTATTCCTTTCCAAACTTCTCCCTGATTTCTAATACCCCAGTGACTCTGGAAAGAACTCAGCCCTCTACTGGGGCAAGATCCAAAACCCTGGAGGTCAACTTCCCTGTGTCTGGTTAGCAACCTTGTATGCAACTCTGCACAAAGAAAGGAATACAAGGTAAGGGTAACCAGAATAAAACCACCTGTGCAGTCTATAGACCCATGAATTTTACTGGCCTCCATGGCTATCACCTTTCCATTCCTGAGCCACAGCCTCAAATGGGAGTTACCAGGAGTCATTCATGATTCAAAATATGCTTCCTCTGGCAGATCCCTACTGCCCTGGATAGGAGTATGTGCAAATGAGGCTATGATCAGGAATCTCTTCTGAACTCTTAAAGATACTGCAGAATTTGCTGCTAAATCCATAGCTGCCCAATAAAAATCCTGACTCTTTGGGCAAAGTTGTTCTTCATAACAGGATATCCCTTAATTATGTTTTACCTGAGCAGAGTGGTGATTGTGCTATGGCCAATACCATTTGCTGCACTTGGATTGAAACTTCTGGGGAAGTTGAGACTCCATTTACATTAGAGCACTGGATAATCCAGTTGGCTTAAGAAAGTGCCTCCTTGGAGCGCCTGGGTGGCTCAGGAGGTTAAGCCTCTGCCTTCGGCTCGGGTCTTGATCTCAGGGTCCTGGGATTGAACCCCTTATCGGGCTTTCTGCTCAGTGGGGAGCCTGCTTCCCCCTCTCTCTCTGCCTGCCTCTTTGCCTACTTGTGATCTCTCTTTCTGTCAAATCAATCAATCAATCAATCAATCTTTGGGGAAAAAAAATAAAGTGCCTCCTTCAATGAGGTCTTCCTTTGACTTATTGGATTCTGATTGGATTGGGTCTTGGGGTCCATGGCTCTGAAGTACTCTCCAGACACTGGGAATTATCTTGCTTATAATAATCACAGTAGCCTCCAGGGCACACTGTATTCTCGCAAAAGTTTTAAATACCTGTTTGTGGCCACTAACCACCAAGCAAATGATCTCCCTAACACTAGAACATCTAGAACACTAGAACTAGAAAAGGTACAAGGACAATGATTAACTTAAAGCATGTGAACCTGGTATTGTGATTTGTGAACGCCACAAAGAGATTCAGCAAAAAGACATCATGCCCTGTGAATATCACACAGAGATTAAGCAAAAAACTTCAAGAACCCCAGAGTGGTAGCTGGGAGTAAGTGCTAATGCCTTCAATTTTGACCACATCTCTCAATCAGGCTAAATGTCTAATCAAAGCAGGGAGTTGTTAAAAATAAGACAACAGGCCCAAAATGGAGTTGCTTATGCTAAGTCCCATGTCACCAAACCAAGACTTACCCTAATTATAATTTCAGCTCTCCCAGAAATGAAATCTTAAACCAGTCAATGAAGAAACACCTGATCAGCACTAGTGAGGTAATCTGCGGGATAGACCACTGCCATCCCCTAAAGGAAAGTAACTTTGCAATAACCTACCTGCTTTTTTGTCCATTATTACTTCCTTATTCCCACTCCCTCCTGCCTATAAGAGTCTTTCATTCTATATAGCTCCTTAGAGTTTCTTTCTATCGCTGGATTGGATGCTGGCCAATTCAAATTGATTTTTTTTGCTCAAATAAACCCTTAGCAATTTTAATATGCCTCAAGTTTATCTTTTAACAATGTGCAATACAATTTTAGAAGCACCCAGAAAAGTCGATGGATTACAAGTATCTCTACCAGGGCTCAAATGATCTTTTACTCCAAAATTGCCACAGGGTTTAAAACGCATGGACCCTAGGATCTCTATTTGGGGATTTTCGTGATCCAAATATGATACCAAGGCATAAGGAACAGGTCAAAAGCCTTTTCCTAGACCTAGGCTTTGCTCAGGCAGAAGGTACAGAAAGAACACGTAGTCTCTGATCTGGGGGAGATGGGAGGAGCAGGGAACAGTCTGGATCAGAGCAGGTGTGAGGCAGGAAGGAGGGTTGAGAGAGCCGGAGTTGGCTGGCTTTGAGAATGGACTTCTTTTAGTGGACAGAGAGGAGGTTAACTCTTAATAATAATAACAACAGCAATGACATAATAGATGCTTCCTCAATTACAGTACCAAGTATTTTATCTATCAACTAGTCTTACAAGGCTCCAACACCAGCATACCAGTGAGATTACATCAGAAGTACCACCTTTAAATTTTAAAAGCCGAGAAAAGAAATCTATCAAAAGTTTTAATTTGGACATCAATATGTTGGAATGTGTGGTGACTTGAATCATGGTAAGGCTGATGCTCCCCTTTGCTTGGCAAACTGCCTCTTCATTGATAATGCAAATTGTGAATGCAAACAACATCTCTGGGGGGCGCTTAAAGTGCTTAAGGGAACACACAGTGCACTTCAGAAGCGTTCCTTTTATATGCAATTAGTCTGTTCATGACACATCATTCTTATCTATTCATTAAAATAAGTCCCTGGCTTAGTTGGAGGCATTTTATGGATTTATAGAATCACAGAAGCTCAGAACTGGCTGGAGCCCAAAGGTCATCCAGTTCACCCCCCTGCTGGTGGTCACTTCTCTCTCCAACATCCATGCCTGGGCCACCATTGTTTCTGATCCTGGCCAGCAAGCAGTCACTCTTGACCTCTTCTAGAAGCCCATTGAAAGATCATGGACTCTAGAGCCAGGAGGATCTGTATCAAATCCTAACTTCATCCTTTACTAGTTACTTGAGCCTCAGTTGCCTCAAAAAGATAGTTTGCACTGTGGCTGGCATAGAGCATGGTCTCAAAATATAGACAGACAGTAGGTTAGTGTTTGCCTGGGGGTGGGAATGGAAGGACAACAAATGGGTGGGAGGTTTCTTTTGGGGGTGATGGGAATGTTCTATAATTAGATCGCGATGATCCCACAACTCTGCAAATTGACTAAAAGTCATTGAACTATAAGCTCAAAACAGGAAAAAAAAGTGAATTGTAGAATATGTAAATTATGCCTCAATAAAGCTGTTTTTTAAAAAAAGACAAGATAAAAAAATACATAGGGACTTTTTTTTTTTTAGTTACAGAAAATGCCCAAGGTGCTAAGCATAGTACACATGAAATAAAACGTACTTTGGGGTGTTGTGGGGGAAAGTATATGCGGTTAAGAAGCAAAAAGAGTTTCAGAAAAGATTCTGCTTTGTACTCTCAAGAAAATTAAAGAAAAAAATTGTCTCTATGAGAGATAAAAATTAGATCATAAGGCAGACTGAGGAAAATAGATAGCTCCACAACCCCTTAAAAGAAATCCATGAGACCAATGCGTTTATGAATTCAGAATCTTTTGAATTTTAGAAAGGTAATATGGGGCATTTTCCATAAATTACATAACACCCCCAACAGGGTATGTGGCAGCATCTCATAATTAAACACATGAACATTTCTTTAATGAAATGTATGAATATTCATACTAAGCAAGATAAATACGAGACTATAAATAGACTCACGTCAGTTCAGGCTCAGTTTTGCCACCCAGGGAGTTGCTACAAACTTCAGAAAACTCTTGGTTTGTCAGACTTCCGGAGTTTTAGGAATAGAGATTTGGAGTTGTGGGTATTTTGTCATCACAGTCATCGTGACCTTGCCTTTGACATCATAGCAGCTTTCGTGTTTGTTACTTCTGCTTCCCTTTTCCTCCCCATGTCTCATCCCTAGGGACTCTTACAATTTCTCCCGAGGGAGACTAAAGTTGTGGACCAAGCTTGGGGTTAGATGGGACTTTTCTGCTCTGTCATTAATGAGCTTAGGGGAGAATGAGATAAAAATGGAAAAATTAAATGAGAAATACTGTTCAGGATGGAGTGGGGAGAGAAGGGAGGATACAGTGTTTTAACTCAGGATAAGAGGGATATCTGCCCTGTGTGAGACCCTTTGTACCTCCTCAGTGGGACCCAGCAGGGGTCCAGGGTGACATGGCACCATGCCCAAGACAGCCAGACTTTCACCTCAGTCTGGTGACAATGATGTGAGAGCTGAGCAGACGCCAGCCTATGACCTTGAACTGCAGAGCAACTCTTTCACTAGACTCCAAACTTCTTAAGGGCAGGAACCCTGTGAATTAATGTTATATTAGGACCTAGGCAAGCTATAATCAATAAATACACATCGATTAACTGAATGGATAAAAGAACAAATAAGCTGAATGCCAAATAAAAGTGGACTGATAATTTACCATTTTGCAAAGACTACCAACCTCTTGCTCTAGGATCAAAAATTATTTTATGGGAGGATGCCTTTCCTTGGGTTCTCTTCAGGCTACCCCAAATGACATGTGTTCTTCTAAGTACCCGTTTCTCCTTGTGGATATCCAACATTAGGAAATATGAGAGGCGAGCCGATTCTAAGAATGAGTGGAATGATACACTGGTGTCCTAAAAAACAAATATAGCCTCTTACTATGTGATTCTCATGCAAGGAATCATTAACCACTGGCAAGACCAGAACAGAGCATGCATTTTTTTCTTACCATATTAAAAAAAGTTCACCTAGTTGGAGGGCAAAGCAGCTCCTACTTTTCGACCAGAGAGCAGCTTAGGGACTGGGGTGAGAGGCAGGGAAGTGATTTGTGTTGATGCAGAATTTGCGCCACAAGCAAGCAATTCGTGCTTAGACTGTATTTCTGTGGGTTGTCTTGAGAGACACAGAAGGGACTCTGGAGGGGCTGGTAAGGCCTCGCTAGCCAATGTGCGGCCACTGCTTTAGAGAAACATAGCCTACCCCTCTCACATGCCAAAGAGATTTAGAGAAATCATTATTCAAAGTCTCAGCTTTTTCCTTGGAGCTTTGTTTACCTTATTACCACATCTCCCCACCCCACACAGGCAAACAGTGTCATCGTAGACAAAAATCACAAAATCACAGACTCTCAGTTTCAGGTGACCAAACACCCCGTGTGGTTTTCTCATACCCTCCGATGTAACCTTCAGGTGCAGGGAACACGGAAGCCAACATTTACAAAGCTCCTCATGTCTGACCTGCACTTTATGCATCTACATACACTTGTTTATATTATTTTATACCCTTAGAGCCACTTACCTCGATGTCCCCCCTCCTGACTACCGAGGAGGAGACCGAAGTCAGCAACAGCGTATGACTTTCTCATGGCTCGCGGCTAAGAGGAGCGTGAGCTACAAACTCACAAATAAACCCCGAAGTCAGCTCACTTTTCACTGTCTGTGGCCCCCGCAGCCTGCCAAGGGGCTGATTCCAATTCCTCCTGAGCACAGGGAGAAATCGCTATCCTTGAGCCTTTCACCTGAGGCCCCGTGTCTGCTCTCCGAGGCCTTAGAGCTCAGGTCTAATGGTTCTTGCTCAGGCTTGCCCCTCTGACGTGTGAAGACCAGTATCTCCACTCTCCTCCTCAGGACAAGGGCCTTCAGCTGTAAACCCAGGGCCGGGTGTCTCCCCATAGTGGGCGCTTCCCGCCCTGCAGGGTGAGGATAGTAGAGGGAGGCGAGAGGAGAGAGACATGAACAAAAGTGGTTGATGATCTGGTGACTGGAATTGGCTTTGTCTTTTGAGGCCTCGGAGTCTAAAGCCCATGCCAAGAAAGCTGCTTGGTGGGAGAAAAGCTGACAGGTGCATGCAGGGCGAAATGGGGATGCCCTCGCTGTCTGACCCCAGAATACCAGGGCCTATCTTTTTAGCCTTTTTTTTTCCTCCCAGGCTTTTCTGTTTTGTTCTTCTCTTCTTTCCTCCCTCTCTCCCTTCCTTCCTTTTAATTCCTCGCAGCATCGCAGTACAATAGAAATCCCAGTGAACTGAGAATCTCCAAATCAGGGTTCAGGATCTGGCTGTGAACCTTCCCGCTGAGGTTCCCTGTGACAAGTTGTCACAGCTTCTTGGGCCTCTCCTTCCTTAAGGAGAATCAGAATGACCCAAATCCAGGGGGGGACAGTTACACAAGAGGAAGAAGCAGCCCAGAACCCTAAATGCTCTACAGCACAAGGCCTGGGTGCTGCATGACTGAGGGAGGGCGGTGAATTCCCAGTCCTGGCGCTGACCATAGCCCAGGGCTTGCTACGGAGGTTTCACGCGCCTTCTCCTAGATCATTTCGGATGGTGTTAGGACCTGAAGGGATGTGGCCTGCAGCTTTCATTTACCAGTTAGTAGTACCTGGAGGGAGGACAGTGCCCGAGGACATTGTTTTGGGCAACAGTATTTAAACATCTCCATTTATCTGGCTGCAGTTTCAACAGAGACACATTAGGTAAGTGACTAAATTAAATAAATGTAGCCAATGAGATGTCCATTCAATAAGTTATCATGCAGCTAAAGAAAATGACATTGTAGAATATTTAATGATATGACCACAACATTTTTTAAGCGAAATAAGCTGATTACGAAACAATATATACACGATGATCCTTCCATAAGCAATACAGGTTTATATAAGGGAGAATATACTCTAACATGCTTGCTTTTGTTATCTCTAGTTGGTGAACCGTGGATGAATTTTATCATTTCGTTTTGCTTAATGGTACTTCAATATGCTGCAATAAAGATAAATTGCCTTTGCAATAAAAGATTTTTTTAAATAAATAAACAAGTCCAAATCTACCCATTCATTAATGTCTCATGTCCTGAGGATAATGTTTGGCCCAATTACTTCCCCAGCAGCTGTGGGGCTGTATTTCTTGTAAATAAACTGAATCCTTATCCATGAATTCTAGGAGACAGCCCTATCTCAGCACTGGCTGAAAAGTAAATCATTACTCTGGCTATCCTAGAAATCACTGTCTGCAGAGAGTTTGCATATAGGGCAATCAATGACTCTACACCAGGCTGGTTTTGAAGCTGGGTAGGAATGCTCAGCTGTATTTTGTAGTGAACAGAGGGATATACTTCCATGAGAGCAAAGGCAATTAGTAATTATTCTTTGTAATGCACGTATTGTACATGCATGTGTATTTACTCCAGGCAAATTACAAATTCATGGTTGCTACTAACACATATGTAACTCACACAAAAGTATGGTTTAGTTGAAGGCTGGTGCACTGAGAATGAAGTATTTCTTCTGTCACTTGTTTGAGACCATTTCACTGTATGTAAGTCAGTTTACTCATTTGTGTAGGAGCCAGAATAAACCTTTAAATAGACAAAGCTGAGTCTGAATCCCGGGGATGTGCTCTGGTGGCTGTATTATCTCAGGCAAGTTATTTAACTCTGCAAGCCTCAGTTTTTCTCTCCACCCAATGGGCAATAATGCCTTCCTCCTGGGGTGTTACACCTGGCACACAGGAACTCTTCTTTCAATGAGAGAGAGAATGACCTGGCAATTGCACCTTTCACTTGAATGGAAGAGAAGAGTGTTGGGTTCCTTTTTATTCTGCCGTTGAAGTCTGCAGAGTGCCCCCCCCACACACACACACGTTGAGCATCAGCAACAACGCACATTGTTCAATGGCTATGCACCTGCTGTAAAAGGGTCTCATGTCTTCAGCAGCCTCAATCAACAGCCTATTCCAAAGATGTGCTTTATCTTAAAAATGAAGTTTCTTCTTTTCAGCAATGGAACTTTCAAATGTTGACAATGTTAAATAAAAATTTTTCTAAAACATATTCTATGATAATTATTCATTATCCTGGCTTCTTAAACTGAATTTACTGACCTGCATGTAAACTTTCACTGACATCTCAGGTCCCCATTATTATGCTGTGGATGACAGCTCTGTCCTTGCATTCATACGTGTGTGTGTCCTCTCCCTTCCTTGGTTCTAGTTGTTTCTTTTGCTGCTATTGTACCTGCCTTGAAAAGCAATCCTTAAGACTTTCTAGTTGCAATAAAATCAGGGCTATAGGATTATCCAGGGCAAACTCCCTCTTGGAGAAATCAGAAGCATATTTGGAGAGAGGAAGAGAAACAGTGGGGATGGTTTTCTTTAAGGTGTTTAATCGACTATGGATTGGTGAGCTGAGTAAAAGAGCTTAATAGGATTTGAATGGCAAATAAAAACCAATAAGGATAAAATAAAAGTCTGCTCAAAGAAAGAAAGTACAGGGCTTGAGTCCAGCCACTGTGTGGTACTTCCTTTCCAGAGACCCTCAGAAATCTTTTCTATACAGCCCTGGGATCAAGAGGGTTGAGAGAGCTGGGAAACTGACCTCCAGATAAGAGAGCTATCTATATGCACACTCACCAACACACATACACATGTCCTATATGTGCGTATACAGATACACACCCATACAAAAATGGAGGAGATTGGGTCCCTATATGGGCTAGCTCAAAGAAATAAGCTCCATTTAACCCCTGTTGGCTTAAACAGGTCTTTTTTTAAACGGTGCACTTTGAGATAACCTGGAGATCTGTGCTCTGAATGTGTTAAAGGGCTTGAGAAATCTACACCAGAGGGAGTCAAATCCTTATTCTCATTTCCTGCCTGTTCCTGCAGCAACTGCCTCACGCCTATTGAAGAAACATGCCTTTTCTCTCCGATACCACAGAACACCTGCCAGAGAAGGAACAAATACGAAAACTTTAACAGCATCTCAAGAGTGTTCCCCCTTTGCTCCTCACCAACTACTGACAATCAATGTAAAAGTAATCCTAGTTTTTATTTGAAGCTATCTTGGCTTTAAAAGAACCTTCCAAAAAGTGATTGATGCGATGAATTAAACCCGTAGGTAACCCCTGAAATCTGCTTTGAATAGCAACAAATTCCTAACAATATCTTCAACGCCTGCAGCAACGAAATCTAATCTCTGAACTCCTAAAGGTCAAGATTTGCTGTCTGGTAGCACGGCTCAAGAGTAAATGCTCCCTAATGCTGCGCTAGGCGATTGCTTTGCACTCCAGACAATGTCAATTTTGTCCAAGTAGCTGCAGATGTGTCTAGCATTAAGTCAGAATGGTGTCAAGGGCCCTTCTTGAACACCGGCTGCTTCTCAGAGAAACTGGTCCTAAAGCCCTAGTCTATTACAGTCCATGCCCAAAAGGCAGACATTTAAGGCTTAAAGGAGGATGGAGAATAAAGCTGCATTAGATTTTTTAGTGTTTCTGAGTCAGGAGACCCAGGGGAAGAAATTCTCTGATGATCCAAATGTCCTTCCCTCTCCCCTCCCACCAACATTCTTTTGGATTTCCTGATTAAGGTGCTGCCACAATATCTATGAAGTCCTACCCTTGAGCTGCTTTCCTGATAAACCATTCATCACTGCTCTGGCCTGTTCTAGCTATGGAAAAGCTATAATAGACTAATGAAACCATTAAATTAAGAAGTGTGTATGTTACAGGAAGTAATGTACCAAGGGAAGGCATGCGATGGGGGCAGGGAAGTAGAGACGGAACCACCCTCTGAACAGAGTACTCAGTATAATGAAGTCTGCAAATGTATCAGCTCCTTCCTCCCCAGCCAGGCAAAGAAGACTCACTCACTGCTGCCCTCCCCCCACAACCACCCTCTCCGTCCCCCACCCCACCCCCGTGACAATAAACCTCTTTAGTTTAAACTCCCCCCCCCTTTTTTTTTAAAGCAGGAAAACATTGTAACTGATCAAAAGCGCACTTATAGATCTGGATGAAGCTCTTCTGGTTTTTAAAATTGCTAAGGCTCAGATGGAAGTATTTTGTTTTTTTAAAATTGGTAAGGCAAGCATAAACCAGGTAATTGTTCTCACATTTTACTGAGAAAACCGTATTCATCTGCCGCCTTTAGTATTTCTGCTACTCTGGAATAATCTGTTTTTAATTCCTTTCTATGTTCTCTTCATCCTTTTTTACCCTTAAAATTACCAAATGTCAACCTGGGGCAGGTACCCCTGAGTTCCTGTAGGCATGCCTTGTCAGTCTGTGGAGGAAAACAGTTATGCTGTTCCTTGTTTTAAACCAAAGGTTCTTCTTTCTGAGAGCGAGCGAGCGAGCGTGAGGGAGCGTGTGCCCACTGGGAAGGGGCTGAGGGAGATGGAGGGAGAGAATCCTAAGCAGGCTCCATGCTCAGTGCAGAGTCCAACATGGGCTCCATCCCACAACCTGAGCCGAAATCAAGAGCTGGATGCTTAACTGACTGAGCCACCCGGGCACCCCGACAGATTCTTCTTGGCAGAACATCTTACATTTCGTTGACAGCATCCATGATCCACGATGAGTAAACATGTCACATAATTCTCCATACTGTCCTGAGTTTCTTCTTAGCAAAAGATAAATAATAAGGGGCAGATGTTGCCACCAAACTACTCTGAAGCATCTCTGTCTGAAACCACGGTGGCATTCCATTGATAAAATGTCATCTGTTCCGTGAAATCAATGAAGAAAGCAAGTCTCATTTCTCTATATCAGGAAACATGATGTCACCGAAAACCCTGAGTTTGTTTTTCTTCTTCATTTCAGTCCTGACTGTATCATGTTTCGACCTTTCTTCTCTGCTAACTACTTGCACTGGCAGCCAAGTACACGTGAGAGGAAGGCTAGCCTAAACCAGGGGTGTAAACTACGGAATCCCGGCAGGTATCATGCATGAGTGAAGAGAGCAGGCATACTACAATAGTGAGCGGCAGGACACGTGGGGACTGATTCAGCTTGAGTCAAGCACTGCCATGCAGAAATGCTTCGTTGTGTGGTTGGATTGTCGGATTTTTTTAAAAGAGAAGAGAAATGTGGATTTTATTGGGGGTGAAATCTCCAGATGGTTAAATATTGGCTAAATTTTTAAAAACATGGTACAGGGGCACCTGGGTGGCTCAGTGGGTTATGCCTCTGCCTTCGGTTCAGGTCATGATCCCATGGTCCTGGGATTGAGCTCCGCATCTGGCTCTCTGCTTGGCGGGGAGCCTACTTCCCCCGCTTGCTCTGCCTGCCTCTCTGTCTACTTGTGATCTCTGTCAAATAAATAAATAAAATCTTTTAAAAAAACCTATTAAATTCTTAAAAAAAACCAAAAAACCCATGGTATAGGCAAACAAAATTCAGCTGCCTACCAGATCAAGCCTTCGGGATGCCATTTGTGATTTCTACTTGAAATTCATTTACAGCTCAGCTCAAACAGGAAATCAGCTGACTAATTAGAAGTGTTGGTAGAGAGATCCAGAATGGTGGAGAGGCAGCACAAGATCTGCCTATAATTGGACCAGCTGGAGGGAAATTCAACCTGCACGTCCACACAGGCCTACAGATGGGCAAATCCCAGGATTTTACCAATGGGAATGGGTTCAAAAGTCTCTTATTCTAAAAGAAATATGAGGGTAATTCGTGCCCAAAGAGGTCAAAACTAAGAGATGTAGCTAAAGAGGTTAAGAAAGGTGAGTTGTAAGTTCAGATCGCCCAAGGTCTAAATGAGGATCCTCTTATGGGCTGAACGTATGTGTCCCCTCAAAATTCATGTGTTGAGACCCTCATCCCCAATGTGATAGTATTGGAAGGTGGGAGTTAATTGGATTTGGATAAGATCATGGGGGTGGAGCCCCACTCAGATTGGCTGGTGGCGTGACATACATGTGCCTGCCCACCCTCCTTCTTCCTGTGTCCCTCTCCCTCTCTGCCACATGAGGATACAACAAGAAACAAACACCTGTAAACCGGGAAAAGGGCCCTCACTAGGAACTGACCGTGCTGTCACCCTAATCTCAAAACTCCAGCCTCCAGAACTATGAGAAATAAATGTTTATTTTTTAAGCCACCCTGTCTATGATAGTCTATAATAGCAACCCAAACAGATTAAGACATATGCTGAGCAGGATTTATCACACCTTGCCAATTCCAATGGACTGGGCCAAATGATTGCTGGGATGGCTGAGAAGCTGAGAGGAAAGAGTGCTAAGAATAGTGGTAACTTAAGTGCAGTGATTTCACAATTCCTGGTCTAGAAGAGCCCAAGATTTGGGGCACCTGGCTGTCTTAGTCAGTTAAGCGCCTGACTTCCGCTCAAGTCATGATCTCAGGGTCCTGGGATTGAGCCTTGGCTTTGAGTTCCCTACTCAGTGGGGAGCCTTCTTCTCCCTCTGCCCTTCCCCCTGCTTATGCTCTCTCTCAAATAAATAAAATCTTTAAAAAAATAAATAAAAGAGCCTATGATTTTAGGGATTACCACTTAGTTCTTACTTGGGTGGGCAGGGGTTCCAGTTCTACAACAAAACCATGGGTCCTCGGAAGTAACCTGCCTGGTATCTTTAAGTCATGTGTACAGAGATTCTATAGAATCCATCCAAATATGGACTTGCATCATGCATTTTGAAACAATAATGAACATTCATTCATGTTGGAAAGAGCAGTTAAAAATACAGATTCTAAAACGAACAACTCAGTATCTGTGACTATAAAGCAAACCACTGAGTGATAACATGTATAAAGCTATTATCTGCCCCATACCTGGCCGTTTATATTTAAATATTAGAATTAGGTGACTCATTTACTCTTTGGAAAGCCACTGAAATGGATGCAGGAGTGCACTACTCACATTCCCCTCCAGGACCTAGCAATTACTCTCCAGCTGCCGGAAGTGTTGGCTACTGATGGCTCACAGCTGAGTCCTCTCCAGGACCTGCCCTCAGCCACAGAGCTGCTCCTGGGGGCAGCCTCCATTCAATGGCTCATCAAAAGGAGGATAAAAAGTCTTAACCTCCCTTGCTTCAATTGGAACAACTTAGAAGGGTCATCCTAGTTCCAGAGCTCCCATAAGATGACCTGAAGCCTCTGCTGCATCCACCTCACAGTCCAATACCTCCTCTGTCCTATGTTACCTCCTTCATTCTCTATTCTTCACATAAATCTCAGAATCTGGAAACTGGAAACTGACATACAACATGGATCAAGTTGAAATATATATATATATCAATATATATATTGATATAGAATAATAAAATATCAAAGACGCTGTATGCCTGGCAAATTTTAAATGACTTTCATATGGATGGAATAAAACTGAAAATTTAGGGAAGCAGGAAAGATATATACATTTTAATGAAAAGTATTTCCAATTGCCTATACCAGCTTTACTTATGTGTAAAAATGTATGTTGTTTCAGTTTATCTAGGATGCCTCTTTGTTCATTTGGAGGATCTTCCCCCACTCCAGGGGATTTGAGAAGCAGATGCCAACTGTGGTACCAAAGTCCCTGGAGGCAGGAGTAGGCAAGTGACCCTGGTTTGATTGACCTATAATGATTAGTCCAAGAGAAGGACATGTGACCAAGGTAGAGTCAAGAAGAGTCATTCCATGAGATTAATGGTACACAACAAAAAAGTTTATTTCAGGCATGCCTGGGTGGCTCAGTGGGTTAAGCCTCTGCCTTTGGCTCAGGTCATGATCTCAGGGTCCTAGGATCGAGCCCCACATTGGGCTCTCTACTCGAGGGGAGCCTGCTTCCCCCCTCTCTCTCTCTGCCTGCCTCTCTGCCTACTTGTGATCTCTGTCAAATAAATAAATAAATAAAATCTTTTTAAAAAAAAGGTTCTTTCTTCTTTTATCATAAGCTATGATAATGTAAGCCTGGAGCTGCTGGTGGCCACTCCCATTTACAGTAGAAGAGAATAAATAAGGCTGACATGTAGAGAGAAAGAGAGCCAAGAGATGAGGAGATAAAGAAGACAAAACTGTCTATGCCCTTGGATCCAACTGTGTCTGAAGTCAGAGCCTTGGACAACCTTGGATAAGCCAAAAATATTCCCCTTCATTTTGTTTTATGATGGGATGTCCATCACTTGCAACTGATGGAGTCCTGACCAATTAATTGCATCAATCATCCAGAGACAGAGTAAAATAAAACCAAATGACAATTAGGATCGTCATGACAGCAAAGCAAAGGTCCCAAGAGCATTACCAATTCTGAGCAAAGAAATGGAGTCATGAAAAAGAGAGGATGCATTCCGGGGAAGCTCTCTGTGAAAAGCTCAAACCTAGAAGCACTATTAATCAAGGCAGAATATAGAATAAAGCATAGGCAGAAATAAAATGGGGTTTACAGAGTAAAAAAGTCACAATGACCCACAAAATAAAACAAATGGGGCAATAAAAACTCCACCTGGTATTTTTGGAATGCAGGAAACAAAGTGTGGTGTTGAGGTCAGGAGAGATAGAGGAGGGAGACCGGACTTGGGGGCTCAGGCTGAGAAGGCTGATGGTGGTGGGGAGTTTTCAGTCAGGCAGTCTGAAGGAAGAGGCATTCAGACTCGTGTTAGCAAAGAAGGAAGCAGGTGGTGAGGCTCACTGGTTTACCCACATCCTGCAATTTATAAGAGGCAGATTACTTACGAAGCTAACAGAAACTAAGCTTCAGTGCCCCTCACTTGGAAAAGACCCCTAAACATCCTGTGAGGGGCTCCTGTAATTTGCTTACATGGTCCTAAGTGTTTGGAAAATTTGCAAAAGCAAGATATGTTAGCCATTGTTGCTTAATAAGAGGTTTAAGACACTCTTTCTAATCTGATTTCCTCTCTTTCATCCTGACCCTTGTGTTTTGTGGTGTTAAAGTGGTAATGAGCATCTGGGGGATCCAGCTAAGGAGAATTTGAGCTGGGGATCTGTTTTGCATTTAATGGACTACATTTGTGTTGTGTTGTTCAAGGTCTCTTCCATGTGCAGTTACCCCAGTATGGCTTACCATCCTGGTATAGGAATGTCTTCCAGGAATACTCTCACCTACTTTGCTGGCTCATGAAGGTACAGGGCAAGAGGGGCGAGAGCCATGTGAGTGTGTCCTTTGCCAACTGACACGAGACATATGTGAGTATGAAAGAAGAAATGCCTTCAAAAATAGAGTCAGAAAGTAGTTACATGAACGCTCCGTCCAGTCATCAGATGTAGACAATTATATGAGGATTCAGTTTTCATCACCATGTAGTGAGAAAAGAATTTGCATCTCCTGTCAGCAATAAACTCAGTAATACAAGGTACACAATTACTACATATTTTCTAGAACTCTGGTAAGGATCATGTGATTTAGAATATAAAAGACTCCTTGCGTTTAAAGGCACAAACCTTTAGCAGTACTACAAACAGTGGCAAGTTGTAGGCTGTGTGCATTTTCACAAAAAATATTGAATCAAGTCACACATTCTATGCATCTACAAATAAAACATGGATGAGAATACCACAAAATTCCTATACTATAAACAGGGCTTTAACAACAAAATGGCTAATTCAGGATGTCATTTCAAAGAATATTTAAGACGAGTTCTTGCACAAGAAAATTTCAAATGTTCTGAAGTCTTACAGGTCTTCAGTGCAAGAAACTAAGCGAAGTGAAGTTCCTCCCAAATTTAAAAACAATCCTAAAAAAGTCTGTGACATTACGATAATAATTTGTGAAGCTCAAAAAAAAAGGTTCTCTAAGTGGTCAATAAGTGAAAAATTTTTGTCAACCATATTAAAGGGAAATTATCTTGAGCAAATTATTTTTCTCTATAGAAAACTGAAAATTTTTCATTTGAGAAGGCAAAGTATTTACGACTAGAAAATACTGAGAAGGTATTATAGAAATATGCCAAGCAGATAATTAATGACAGGTCTAATTAATGTTATCTCTCTGGATTTTGTGATACTTGTGGTATTTTCAATTTTATCATTTATTTGGATTTCTATTATCAATCTAAACAGACATACCCGGGGTACCTGGGTGGCTCAGTGGGTTAAGCCTCTGCCTTCGGCTCAGGTCATGATCCCAGGGTCCTGGGATCAAGCCCCACATCAGGCTCTCTGCTCTGCAGGGAGCCTGCTTCCCCCTTTCTCTCTGCCTGCCTCTCTGCCTACTTGTGATCTCTGTCTGTCAAATAAATAAAATAAAATCTTTAAAAAAAATAAAAAATAAACAGACATACTCAATCATACCTGATTTTGTATCTGTAATTTTATATTTTTTGGTAAGGACCCCATCCCATCCCCCAGGCTGTATAAATACCATGCCCCATGAAACCTGTTCCTGGGATTGGATTTCCTCCACTGGACAAGAGTAGGAAGGTCAGGAAACCTATTTTTCTACCATTCAGCTTAAAATGCAAACATTTGCTTTAATCAGTGTAAATGAGTTTCATTTTTCGCTGTTTGTAAGGTGTCGGGGGGTGGGGGGGTTGCTGGGTGACAGTGGTCAACAGGATCTGGAGGAGGAGAAGGGAAATAGAAGAGAGAGAGAGCAGGGGGGAGGATGGAGAGTGAGGACCGTCTCTGCCTGGGGGAGATGGAAAGATACAGACAAGAAAAGCCTAGGAACGGGGAACAACATTTGTCCCCTTACCTTCAACTACCAAATAGGAACTGTGCACAGGGGGTTGCCGGTGTGGTAACAAGGCTGCATGATTTATGAAGTGTTTCTGAACGCAGCCCCACATCCTATAAAGAAGGTTCATTCCCTGGGGATTCGTTAATCAAGGAGCGCTGTACAAACACCACTTCCTGTGGGATGTTAATAATGTCTAAAGCAGGAGAGAGCGAGAGAGCAGGGAATCATTGTTTAGGGGAGAGAGAAATTAGCTCACAGCTGAAAAAAAAACTCGCCTTGTAGGTAGGGCCCTTTGGTAACAAGTGAAAAATAAGCAACTTTCTTAGGTAAGCATTTTGACATCCGAAAAGTAGATTCTGTACTTAACTAAAAAGTAAATACTTTCCTGCAGCTCCTAAGCTTCTTGTTCTTAGTGTTCTTAGTACCATGGAGCAGCCTGTTCTAGCTAATTTCAGCCTAAGAGCTGGACTTTGGTGGTTTATTTACATGAGTTGTTTGTGTATGTGGGCTCTTAGGAATAAAGGAGAAAGATGGGGCTTTTAGGGAGATGACATGCCACCTGGCCCCACTCCCCTGGCCTGGCTTGTTGATATAGAGGGGAGGGGTGGGACCAGAAGTGGAAGGAGCTCTCTAGAAAAGGTGCTGTGAGGCTCTGAGCACAAGCAGTGTGGTGGGGGCGGGTGTGTGTGTGTGTGTGTGTGTGCGTGCAGAGCTGAAGAGGGAGAAATACACCTGGCTCAGGAGCTCAGGAGCATCAGTGCCCAGGGCCAGATACCAGCCCTTTCCTAGGGCGCAGTCAAAAGAGTGGCACTCAGAAGTTAGCTGTGCAAGTAGGATACTGACAAGGCAGTGTTAGAGCAGTAAAATGGGATGGAGAGAAGACCTGAGGTGACTGAAGTTGGCAGACAGATGCATGAACCAGATGCCAAGCCAGTCTTGTCATCTCTTTGGCCTTATTCCTCTTGACCTACTGCCTAACTTGATCTTACCATTCATAAGAACAGGAGAAATAAGATTCCCAAGGAGAAGACAAGAGACAGTGTTTCTCCTATACCTGAAACTACAGCTTAGGGAACAATCCTGTAGTATGAGACAATGAGATCAGAGCCCAAATACAGAGAATCCAGAAGTAAATTTTAAGAGGGAGACTCTAGGAGTCTACACTGAAAAAACCAACCTCAGGGCTTTTGACGTAACTCCCAACCTTGATGGGAAGTGGAGAAAAGAGAGAAGAGTTTCTTGAGTCCTTATATCCTAGATGCTAACCAGAACCTTAAAATTCATTCTCCAGGGGTGCCTGGGTGGCTCAGTGGGTTAAAGCCTCTGCTCAGGTCATGATTCCAGGGTCCTGGGATCGAGCCCCGCATTGGGCTCTCTGCTCAGCAGGGAGCCTGCTTCCTCCTCTCTCTCTCCCTGCCTCTCTGCCTACTTGTGATCTCTGTATGTCAAATAAGTAAATAAAAAAATCTTAAAAAAAAATCAAACCTCATTCTCCAGGGCTGAGATTTCCAGTGGGTCTGTGGGATCAAAAAGACCCCCTCGGGGTAACACTGGGGCTGGATGAAGGACAAATCTCTTCCTTCTGTCCCCTACTCTCCAGCCCTTTGGAACATTGTTGTATCCACCAAGGCTCTTATTATGGTTGTAAATGATAGAAGCTCACTGAAAGTGACATTAGCCACAAAAATTGGAGAGGGGGAGACAGGAGATTATTTGCGCATATCATTGAGATGTCATTACTTATCTTTAGGCTTGGCTAAAATAAAGGGGCTCAAATGATTTTGTTAGGACACTGTCTCTAACTCTTGGTGGCCCTCTTCTGTTGGGCCAACATGGTGGCAAAAATGGCCCTAGCAGTTCCACATGTATATGGACTTCAGAATCTGCAATCTCAGAAAAAGAGAGACTCTGTTTTTCCCCCCAAAATGTTAGCAGAAGTAGCAAGTGGCTTCTCAATGATCAGGCTTAGGTCTTGTGGCCATTCCTGAACCAATCACCATATACCAGAGGATGAGATTTGTCAGCTGGAAATGGGAATGAGACCAGCTCCACCTGAAACACATGGACTGAAAGTGGGGGTGACTCTCCAATGGAAAACTGTAAAATGTCATCAAAATATGAGAGAAGAAAAGCTAGACAAGCAAAGGAAATATGCACTATAGTTGTTATGCATGTAAGATCTAATTTAAATGATCAGAAAGGGCAGGCTTGTAGGAGATAGGAGTTACCGAAACTACTCATTGTGGATGTATGAAAGAGAGAAGGACGTTCCACAGCTATTGTGTGGCAACAAAAAAGAGTCACATTATGGGCCAGCTGTGCTCACTCTAGTCTCAAGTATTTTTGGTTTCCACTGGCAAAAAAACCCCATTTTCTTCTTCAATCTCACCCCTTTCCTCACTGGCTGTCTGATGAGTCATCGGCTGTCTGTTCTGATCAGGACAGTTGGGGTGTCTCCCATGCCCGCTGTCATATTCTAGCCAGGACTGTCCTGTCCTCAGCTCCCTTTACCCAGAAGGAGCACTTGACTCTTCCTTGCCTGAGGATAGCCACTGACTGGAGAAGAGACGTCCATGACACAAGAGTGGTCCCTCTATGGACTAGTAGGTGACTCCTTGACGCGTCTTGGAGGGAAGAGTAATTAACCAAACCAATCCTACTGGAAGCTGGGAAAGTACCCTGTTCCTGTGGCAGTATCTGTTCTTGGTGGCTGTTTGCTTCTGGAGCGAGCTCTAGTCTACATGACTCCTCACATTAACCAACACCCACTTTTTGCTTCAGAGGTTCTTAAGTTTGGTCACTTCAATGTAAACCTCCAACACAGAGCAACAATTCACTACACCCCAGAGGCAGCAGCTTTGGTTGTCCCAAGTCCTCTCTGGTGACAAGCTAAGTCACAGAACAACCCAGAGGGGAACACCACTACAGTAAATTCTCCATGTTGTTTTCGGGAAACGGATGCTTGAGGGGCTGGCAACATGAGGCACACACAGCAGCAGGGCTGGACCCTATCAAAGGTAACTGTGCGTACGTCAGACTCTGTCCAGGTTAGGAAAATGGGCTGGAACACCCAAAAGGGTGGAAGGGGAAGAAGGTCAGGACATCCAACAGTAACACAGCCCTTATTCTAAGACAGCAGTTTGTTAAAAACATTGCAGCTGAAGCAAGATGAAAAGGTGCATCAGGCCACCTACCTTTGCCCTGGAAGATAGGTATACTTCAGGAAAAAAAAAAAAAAAAAAAGGAAAAAGAGAGAAAGCTATGGATAAGAACTAGTATAATAAATTACAGAGAAAGACATTGCTCCCAGCCATATAATATATGAATTTTTCCAACTTGTCAGCTTGTCAAAAATGGAATCTTGATTCCCTTCCATCAATGTCTAACCTTTCCTTGCCTAGTAAACATTTATAGGTGCAGGCAGGGAAGAGGTGAGAGGAGCATTTGATAAGTGCTGGGGGAACACAGCTTTAGAAAAGCACATTAACCCTTTTGCCTGTTCTAGCTCCTTTGGGGGAGATAGAACAGGTGGGCTTAATTGGCTCTGAAAAAAGTCCTTGAAATTCCCTAGAGAGCTATGCAAGCAGATGTCACTCTCTGGCACTAAGTGTTAAAGAGGTATCTTTGAAACAAGCCCAGTGAAAGGTGGAGAGCAGATTTGTTTTAATGAAACTAAGCTTCCACCCTCACTTTACAGACATTCGAAGACATTTTTCCCAGAAAAAAAGACAAGGTATTTAGTATAAAGGTTTACAATTTCAGTTGTAAGTGTACCACGTAAGGGTTGAGGTGAATTTAAATGGCATCTTGTCAGGACAGTAATTCCAGCAAAATTATCCCACCACCCCCTTTCAGTTCTCTCTCACATTCCTGGATCTTTTTTTTTTTTTTTTTTTAATGATTTATTTATTTATTTATTTGACAGAGAGAGAGAGAGAGAGAGAGAATGAGCAGGATGGGCATAGAGAGAGTGGGAAAGAGAAACTCAAGCAGACTCCCCACTGAGCTGAAGCCCGATGTGGTGCTAGATCTCATAGTCCCCTGAAGCCATGACCTGAGCTGAAACCAAGAGTCAGAAGCCCAACCAACTGGGCCACCCAAGTGCCTGAAATGGGAATTTGGATGTTTGTTTTGTTTTGTGTTTGTGTGTGTGTGTGTGTGTGTGTGTGTGTGTGTGTGTTGAGAAAGAGAGAGCACTAGTGGAGGGGAGGGACAGAAGGAGAGGGAGAGAGAATCTCAAGCAGCCTCCACACACATGGTGCCCAGAACTGAGCCAATGAGGGACCACTCACACTACCTGATCTTTAAGGCTAGTTCATGTTTCCTTTTCGTACTGGGGAAAGACCACTTTGTGAGGAAACAAAAGTTCTGTTTTCAGCATCTATAATATGTTTGATCTGGGTATATCTGTTATCTATTCTGAGCCTCTGTTTTCCTTCACCATCAAGTAGGACAACTTTATGTTACGCCTGCCTCACACTTTACCGTAATGACCAAGTGTTTTCATCTGCTGGACATTGGCCGGATACCCTTTTTGTACCAGCATGGGTGTCCATGTGAGAAAGATATGAAGGAATACAGATTTGAACTAGACTCAGCTCCAACTCTTGGGAAGTCAGTGGGAAGCCAACATACAGGAATGTGCTCCGTGAACAGAAGAGCACTTCACAAAGAGAAGCCATTTCCAATTCCTCTTGCACAACCTGTGGTCATCCTTTAGATTTATCCTTCTAGATAGTGTTAAGTCTACCTTCTCTTGGTCTCAACTCCTTTCTTCTAACTCACTTCTGAGTATGGCTTATAAATGAGCTTCCCTTGCAAGAAGAGAAGTTTCCAGTTTCTCTTCCAGATTAGACTTTATTGAAGAGGATTCCTGGAAGGGGAAGTTCTTCTGCTTTGAGATTCTATTCCTGGGTCCAGGATAGATCCTCGAACCAAGATGGGCCAATGTCCAGACACAGCATCTATTCAGGAAATCAGAACTTAGACACTGAAGGAAGAAAAGAAAGAACCAGCCAGGTGCAGGGGTGGCCTGTGAACAGGGAGCTCCAGAACAGAGATCCATCACTTTAACAGATGTGTCTCCAGAGCCGTCCCCCTGACTATCTGGGAGAGCTCCCAGCACTGTCTGTTTTATTTCCATTAGTATGAGTGGGGTTCTGTTCCTTGTGAACAAATGATCTGACATCCTCTTCTGGACAAGCATGGTCCTTGGGCACTGGCCCCAGGCTAGCCTGTAATGTCCCAGATATCTGGGTTTAGCCCAACAATGACCTACGTGTCTGTGTACTGCAGGGTAGAAAGCTGTAGCTGTTTTTAAAAATGGAAAACATGTAAAAGAATAAGCTATTGTAGAGCTAATTCAGTATGAACAGTCCCCTGGTGTAAAGAAGCAGCTGAATCAGGTCAACAATATTATCATCTGTCAAAAACATTTAACCCATGTCAACAATTTGAGAAAATAGAGTGCTGGTCCAGGCCATCACACTGGCCTTCTGCCTCAGTTTCTCTGCCTTATATTCCACTCTGACAGTATTATCAAATTTGGGCATTGAATTTTGGCAAGAGCCATGAGGTTCCATTGGGCCCATATTCACCCCCTTCATGGATATATCTCCCAGCTGCAAGATGGTGTCCCACAACTCATTCACTCATTTTATTTAACAGGAATTATTAAATGGCAGACCCATGCCTGTTATGAAGAAACAAGAGAGAAAAAACAAAATCTAGAGTGCTTGGGTGGCTCAAGGGGTTAAGCCTCTGTCTTCAGCTCAAGTCATGATCTCAGGGTCCTGGGATCAAGTCCTGCATCGGGCTCTCTGCTCAACAGGGGGCCTGCTTCCCCCCTCTCTCTGCCTGCCTCTCTGCCTACTTGTGATCTCTGTCAAATAAATAAATAAAATCTTTAAAAATTAAAAAAAAAAACCCAAAATCTATACTTTCAAGGGCTCTCTGAAAAGCAAAGAAAACCTACCCTTTAATGAATCATCACATTATATGACAAACAAAGCTTTTAAAATATGTCAAGATGGAGAGCTAATACAGAGATGGGAGGGACCAACAGCATCAGGGAAGATGACTGGAAAGGCTTTCTAGAAAAAACTCACTTTTGAAAACGAATGAGTTTGTCAGGAAAATAGGGTAAAGTTAGGTGGGGAAAAAAAAGACTTGAGGAAGAGGGAATACAGCATCGCTTGGGCCCACGATCCTTCAACTTCTGCCCCTGTCCCTTAGGATCACTCACCACCCAGGCTACTCTGGCTGTTATACTCTATCTGCTAAAAGAGTTCCTCTGGACAATAACAGAACTGGCCACACCTTCCATTTCTGCACTCAGTATTTCGGATCCTTGGCTAAGAGTCCTTGTGCCTTTCTCCAGGCCTTGCCTATGGTCCTTCAGTTGAGATCCCAACATGTTCTGCTTCTAAATTCACCTAAGTCATGACCCTGAGGATGCAGTGAATGTTTCCTGCATGGAGGTGTGACCAGGAGGTAAACCAGACCTTGGAAGGTGGTAAGATTTCAGTGGGTGGCAGACAGATAAAAAATTTGAGGCAGGAGACAGAGAAAAGGCATGCTCAGTGAGAGAATGGTGAATTTCTCACTAAGCAGGATAAGAAGAAACCAAGAGAAGGATGTTTATATTGGAAAAGACACTATTTCAAACAGGAATTTCCTGGGCAACCTGTCACACAAAGGCACCAAGGGCACAATGTACCCAAACAGTTCTGAGAGCGAGATTTTTGTCCCACCATGGGTCAGAGTTGAGCAACATTCTAAAGCTCCAATTTGTCCTAAGTGAACCAATGTGCAGAACTAACGAGGTCATCAATTTTTCTTCCAGCTAATGAACTCGTCAGGAAGGGTGTGATACGGGAAGATGATGAGATGAGCAACCAAACCTGATTAAATAGTTTTATCTTCATCAAAAAATCAGACACAGAGCTGAAGCCCCATTATTCACCAGAAGGGGATAATTACACGGAGGAGGCTGCCATCAGGGCCATACCTCCCCTCACCCAAATGGCTGTACTCTTCTGGGTACAGGGAGTGGGTCAGACCTGGGAATGGACCTTCGTTTAATTCAACAACTATTTATGGGCAACTTGCTGCATGTCAGGTGTGGATCAGGAACAAAGGATGGAAATCTTGTCCTTGGCTTTAAATAGTCCATGGTTGATCTAGCATGGAACAGCAACTAACTGAGAAATGCTATGAAGGATGCTTTCCCACCACTTTGAACCAATGCTGTGGGCATAAAGGAGAGCAGGAAAGTGAAAGAGGGGAGGAGACCAAGGAAGTCTTCTCTTAGTTGGTCACCCTTAAGCTGAGCTTTAAAAGTGAGCAGAATTTCATTAGGGAAGAAAGACAGAAACTGGAAGATCAGGCCAAGGGTCAGGCTTGAATAAAGATAATGTGGTAGGATAACATCCAACTTGTTTGGATAAACAGCTCTTTCCTACCCCATTTCACAGACTATATGCCATCCAAAGCCACTCATATGGGCTTGGAAGGAAAATAATCAGTTCTTTTCAAATAATCCAAATCAGACTCATCATTCTCGAACTTTTTGGTGTTGTGATCTTATTGTTTAACTCAGATTTGTGGTTACCACAGGTGGAGGGTGGTGGGAGGTGGAACTGGACAAAGGCGGTTAAAAGGTACAAACTTCCATTGTAAGATAAACAAGTACTAGGGATGTCATGCCCGAAATGATGAGATGACTAGAGGTAACACTACTGTATGATGTACAGGAAAGTTGTTAAGAGAGTAAATCTTAAAGATTCTCATCACAAGAAGGAGGGTTCCCCCCCTTTTTTCTTTTCTTCTTCCTTTTGTTTTTATTGTATCTATATGAGGAGATGGATGTTAGCCCCACCTACTGTGGCAATAATTTTACAATATACATTAATCAAACTATCATGTTCCTCTTACCAAACAGCCTGTCTTTGGAGACAGGATTGCTTACTAAGGTCAGGTAAGTCAGAAAGACATTGTGGAACTGGAGGGCCTTGGTGAATGGCTGGGCCTTGGGTACAGGGAAAAGAGGGAGTGGGAGGGCATTCCAGGAAGTGAAAGAAGAATGTACAGTGAGCTTAAGAAAAAAAACAACAACAACAAACAAACCAACTTTATAGGAGCAAAGCCTTCACCTGTCTTTTTGTACTTATTTAGCATTCACCATGTGCAAAGCACTGACACGATACCGGGAGGCCATGACATGGGTGTAATGTGCCGACCCTGCTCCAGAGTACTTACAATCTAAACATGTGCAAAGAAGGAGCAATCAAGGCATTTCATCTCCTGAGGTCATCCCATTCCCTGCTTTGACTTAAACAACGGGAAGAGTATTGCCTCCAGGGAACCACAGTTACGAGCCACCTTTGCTGCCTGGTGATGGAAGGAGGACACTGAGGAGGCTGATTACTCTCTCATTAACCAGCTAATACCTTGGTAGACATTAAAAGGTGATGTTCTACAGAGACAGTGTATCTGGCTAGATAATCAGGGCCTGGCAAGTTGGATAGAGATCCCAAACTTTCCTCTCCCCACTCTACACTCTAGAATTATTTGTAATCTCTTCCCCTCCTCCTTTATTGAATAGCTCTCCTTCCATTCTTCTTTTCTGCTTAACCATGACTCACAGGACTTAAAAGAGAATAGAGTTATTCAAGGGGCATTTCTTAGGGCAATGGATCTTTCTGGAAAGGATAATAAAATGTCAAATGAAATAATGAGTCACCTTAGTTCTGAAACGCCTCCTAGGTAATCGACACTTCAGTAAGCTAAGAAATATCATGTATATAGAAAAACATATTCACTCACTTTGGATCTTCCATCCTCCCCTCCTTTCCTTCCTTCCTTCCTTTCCTTCACACTTTATTTAGTAAACAGTGGTGAGTGGGTGGGGCAGAAGCCTTGGAGGTGGATGCATCTTACCCTTTCTACATCTGCCCAGACATGGCCAATTGTTTGGTCAACATGCTAAAAAAAAATTGCATGTAAGTTTGGAGCCTATACAGCTCTAGTAAGTTTTCTTGGCTTTTTCTTTTCCTACTCAAATATGGTTGGTTATTCCACAAGGATTCCATTGTGGTTCTAACTTTTGATCAAAATTATTCTAGAATAACATGCATTTTCACAAATGACCTCCTGTGCCTTGAAGAGATCATTTTCTTGATAAGCCCCTTGACTCTCTTTTTGAAAGTCTGGCAGCGTAGTTTATTGGCTTTGTAACATGAAGTTCTCGCCATTAGGGACCAAGCTAAGATCACCAAACTATTTCCCATCCATCCTTAGTTGAGCTTTGAATCACAAAAGTAGTAGAAGGCCCAGCATGATATCTCCTCTGAAATGAGCAATCCCTTAATTAAACAGAAGTAAATAGAGGTTACAACGTGTTCCTTAATTAAATAGATGTAAATGTCCAATCACTCTGCTTTCCACACACATCAATTTTGCATCATCTCATTTTCCTGTTTGCCCAGTGGAAATGGGAATTCAGAGGCTTTATTTTGGTCAAAATCTCCCAAGTGTGCCTGCCTGGCTGTGTGTTCAATCATGCATATTTACATACTTGTTTACAGAAATCTGCAGCTAGTGTCTACTCTCCTTTTTTTGGCCAGGCTTAGCAATTGCTATGAACCTGACATCAATGAACCACTGAAGAGAATCAGCCCTGCCATTGCCCAACACAACACTGCAACTCGTGCCTTGGAGAAAATATACCTGAAAATCTCAGATAAACAGTGTGGTGTGAGAAGGGGCAACTGAGCCCTCCGCGAGGCACTGGATGACCTCAGAGCAACAATACCCCCTGCCTGCTATCTTTCTTTATACCCAGTCTCCAGTTTAGGCAAACTCCTCCTGGACTTGGGAATATAATCCATGGAAGCGATGATGATTAATTTTGTGTGTCAGGTTTGGCTAGACTATAGTGCCTCATTGGTCAAATGCTAGTTTAGATGTTGCTGTGGAGGTATTGTGTAGCTGTCAATGACATTTATGATCAATTAGCTTTAAGTAAAAGAAATTACCTCCATAATGCAGGTGGACCTCATCCAGGACCCTAAGAGCTAAACTGAGGTTTCCCGGAGAAGAAGGAATTCCACTGATCAGACTGCAAGCTGGCCTACACTATGCTTCTCAGACTTGCCAGACCCTAAAACTGCCTGAGCCAATTCCTTAAAATAAATCTCTCTCTATATACGCATTCTATTGTTTCCATTTATCTGGAGAACACTGACTGATACAAAATCTGTCTGAATACCATGAGAACAGCATAACTACAGTCTAGAGAAAGGAGCCCACAGCTCCAAGCAAGCGCACTGAGAGTGCCCTTTAAGTCACTGAGGTGGGAGGAAAACCAAGTCTACACCACATAAAGTGCTAAGCACATTTAGGCAGCTTTCATCCCCTTGCTAGCTGGAGAGCCCAGCAACTTGCCGTCCATGAATCGGACGGTTGTTGGAGGACAACAGTGGGTTAATAACCCTTTAACTGAGTCAAACTGTTAATTGGAACGGAATCCATCTCAATTTATTCCTAGAAACAGTTCTGCTTTTCTGAGGCATTAGGAATAAATTGAGGTGGATCCTGTTTCAATTAGAATTTATGATTAAGATCATCATTGCAGGGGGACCAGCTAAGCAAAGCCATGCACACTGGAAAATCTGTTTGGGGTGGGGGGTCTTAAATTAAAAGGTTACTCATGAGAAGAAAGTCATAACAAGCCAACCTCCCTGGTGATTTATCCCCAGTCCCCGAATTTCCAGTAAAGCGACCGACATTTGAAGGTTAGGTTCAAGGAGTATTTTTTTTCGTTGACTCATAGGATTTCAAAGCTAAAATAAACCTTTTATAAATGAGGAAGCTAAGTTCAGAGAGGAGAAATGACTTGTTCAACTGTGACAACAACCAGGCGTGCTCTTTGACCAGCTTCCTCTTCACTTCATCCTCAAGAGCAAAATGAGTCAAGAGTTGAAACAACTACCTCTGGGTGGCCTCTGCTTTGTTTTTTAAATTCATTATGGAAAAGCCAACGTGCACTTTTCACTTCTCACGAGAGTCAGTGGGTAGAAGGATGACGTGCCGACCCCGGCTTTTAGGTCCAATGTCATCATCTGAAGGGAACATCCCACAGGTGACACCTCCCATGCACCAAGCCAACTGAGATTAATCTAGCCATTATGATCAGAACACTCACTATTTACCTAGCACTGTGCTAATTACTTAACAATACACCTTTACAACAACCCTAGGAGTAGGTCCTGTTTTCACTCCCTGTACACAGAGGAAACTGAGAGACAGAGAAGTTAGTAGCTTATCCCAAGGCCCACAGAGAATAAATGGCATGGCTAAGGCATGACACTGGGCAGTGTGAGGCCAGTATCAACACTTACCATAGTGCTGGTCCAGTCCAGTCCCTGCTGAAACTTCTGTCACAGTGATGCTATTCTCCCCATTGGCGGGTTAGAAAAGCAAGGCTCAGCAAAGTGGAAGAACTGGCCTGAGATCAATGCCTCAGCAGTTTCGGCTGCTCCAGAGTTCCTCAGTATTCTCCTTCCAATGCTCTTCACCCTCCCACCTTCTCTCTGGCTACAGATGTGTCTTTGACAAACCGATTTCCTGAATGAATTTTCAGATTAACATTCTGGGTAGATTAATCCAGTTCTTCCCTCGTGGAGAGAACAGGTATGTGAGCCAATATCGTTATGTGCTCCAGTCCAGAGAAAAGTATGTGCAGGTCATTCCTGGTCATTCCTGCTAGTGCTTCCTACGTTTCTTCGAAAACAATCACAAACACAAACTCTGGAACTCCAGCCTACACTCAAGCATTTCTAAACCCCATGGAACTGGCCTAGAAAGCACTATGATCGATAAGTACCCCCATATGATTCTGTTCCTCAGAGAAATTTTGGAATGCGGATAAAAATGACCTTTTGCTACCTCCTTTAGCTCCCAGATTAAATGGCAGCACAGTGTCAGAGAGACCCGGTTTTGAATATATGGACCTTATATAAAAAACACTTGATTTGGTCATTGTTACTTACCAATCATACATTCTCGAATAAGCTGTTTAACTTTTTGATACCTCAATGTTCTTTGTAAAATGGAAATAATAATGGTGTCTACCTCAGGGCGCTGTTCTGAGTAGATGAGATAAAGCATATAAAGTACCTAGCACAGTGTCTGTCATAGAGGCAGGGATTAATAAATGTGAAGTATTCTTTTATTATTATTTCTAGTACTCCAGGAACATACATTCCAGAGGATTCAGTATCCTCAATTCTCAGAAGGGCAATTTCACCCCTTAGTGGTAGGTAAAAGAAGCAATTGGTAGGGAAGGGCTCAGGAGGCTTTGGCCACTCCTAAAACCATATCCCACACTCCTTTACAGGCAGGTAAAGCAATGAATCGTGCACCTGACCTCCAAGCTGCATGGGCCCCCGCTTCTCCCTGGGGCACAGGGCTCATGTCTGCATCTGCACATCCCATCTGAGCCTATCTGAGTGACCACAGTTCCCATAAGGACTCGGGTCAAGTTCATTGACTTTCAAGAGCTCCCACAAGTCCTGGAAAGCAGAGGGCTGGGAAGGAGTGTCTACTCATGACTGGGCCATCCCCTTAACCTCAAGGGTAGGGAAACCCTGGGTCTGAGCCTCTAGCAGCTCTCAGGTCCGGCTCAGTCAGAAGCACCAGCTCTAAGTCAGCTCAACTCTAAACCCCGGACCTAAAACAGCAAGTGGGGTAAGGCGGGGACTTTCCCATTCATTCACCTCCCCCAATTTTTTAAATTCAGTCCCTGTGATGGATCAGACCCTGGGCTAGCCCTGTGGATACCTGGTCCTGCCCTTCAGGAGTTTACTACCTAACAAGTAACACAGACAAACAAGCAAGGGTCACACAGTGTGAATGCTGAGTGTAACAAGAAGTAGCCTGAGAGTGCTCAGAAAATTCTTTCCAGTTCCATTTCAAACCCTCACCCTCCTTTTGCCTAGACTTCTTAACTCCCTTTTATAGGGAGTCTACCCTCAATTCTCAGACCTGAAGACTTTCAGTCACATTTATCTTTGCATCCCTAGCACTCAGAACAACATATATTTTGGCTGAATACTGAATAATGCATCATTGATTCCCTTCTCTCTCATGCTATCTATCCAGGCAATAGATGTATCCACACCTCTGCCATCACTAAAAAAACTTTTCTACCTGCTCCAAGATGCCATCCTTTTGCAACCAAAATCCCAGTATATCCTGTAAAATTACAGATGTTCTCTTAGCATGAGCCAATGCAAATTCTTATTTTTGGGTTCAGATGCCTTCCCCCTAACAGAAATAATAAAGTACTACTTTAATAGAAGAAACATATCCAGTCAGTTTTTATATTATTGAGTTTTAAAACTTAAAAAAAATTTTTTTAATTAAAAAAAAAACTTAAAAAAAATTATTTGAGAGAGATTTATTGAGAGAGAGAGAGAAAAAAAAAAACCAAAACATTCACAAGCACAGGTGGGAGAGGGGATGGGAGAGAGAATCCCAAGCAAACTCCCCCTGCTGATGACCCTATCATACCCTGAGCCAAAATCCAGAATGGGACGCTTAGCAGACTGAGCCACCAAGGTGCCCTGGATGTGGTGGAGTTTTTAACAGGAAACCTTTTTCTTTTCGTTACCCACTGGTGAGCTGGAGAAAACTGCTGAATTTCAGGGAATTTTGTGAGCTGACTGTTACACTCAGACATTATTAAAATGATTTAAATGGACACTTACATAAATTATATGAAAAGCAAAGGTAATAAATATGCAAGATTTACCACTCCTTATTTATTTTTAATTTTTTTTAAAGATTTTTATTTATTCATTTGACAGAGAGAGACCACAGGTAGGCAGAGAGGCAGGCAGAGAGAGTGAGAGGGAAACAGGCTCCCTGCCAAGCAGAGAACCCAATGCGGGACTCGATCCCAGGACCCTGAGATCATGACCCGAGCCGAAGGCAGCAGCTTAACCCACTGAGCCACCCAGGCGCCCTACCAATCCTTATTTAAAGACATTTTACTATCTATGCTCTTGAGGTTATTTAAATCTATCGTATCTGTGTGATGGGTGAACATACTGTATAATGGTGTGCACCTGCTTCCTGTTTCCTGGCTCTGCGTTCAGTGACATCATGTTGGGAGCATGAAACCTGCATGATAGAAGCATTTACCAAGGAAATCAGCAAATGGCACAAACCAAAGCTTATTAATTTTTTTAGGGGGCTTTTTTTTTTTTTTAAGATTTTATTTATTTGTCAGAGAGACAGAGAGCGAGCACAGGCAGGCAGAGTGGCAGGCAGAGGCAGAGGGAGAAGCAGGCTCCCCTCGGAGCAAGGAGCCCCATGTGGGACTTGATCCCAGGACGCTGGGATCATGACCTGAGCCAAAGGCAGCCGCTTAACTGACTGAGCCACTCGGGCGTCCCTAGGGGGCTTGTTTTTAAGCATTTACCAATACATGACTGCCACTAACCAAAGATGAACAAGGTCAGTCCTGATTTCCAGAAGTCTGCAACCCGGTGGCACACACGCGCACACACACATGCACCACACACTCACACAGTGAAACACAATCTAAGGCAGAATAGCATGCATTAAGTGGAGCAATGGATAGCAGCCAGGAAGGGGTTGGCTCGGATCTGATTGATCTGCCTTTGGATGTGGGACATAAGATGAAAAGATTCACACAGGAGACCCAGAACATCTGCTTTGCCACCTAGCTAATTTTTTTCATCCTTATTAATTCTGCAGGAATATCTTTATGTAGGTGCCAAGTTTCGGCCTGTGATCAATTCATATGCTTACCTTCAGGTGAGGTGCTTAGTTTCTCCCTCTGTCAGAAGATCAATATGTACAGGTCAGACTGTTGGAATATATCAGAGGGCTGGGAATGCCTCCAAAGATGGGTATGGAGAACCAGGCAGTCACCATGGTTAGTAGTAATTCGTCCTGTTCATTCCTGGAGCTCAGTAAAGTGTGTATTGATTTTTCTGCAAAAGATTTACCAATTGGAAGCAGTGACCCCCAAAACCAAGATAAAATATGAATAGTATTAAAAATATACTGGACTCATTTGTGTGATTATAAAGGCCAAGAAACTGTTAAACAATTTTAAAGATGGTTGGGGAGTTATGACCCAACCAGGCTACTAGTAGAAGAGAAGATGCTAAGTTTTGTTCCCCCAGCACATCCTTAATGGGGTTGTCAAGGTTGCTTCCTTGAACTTTAAACAGCTTCATTCCAATTTAACCTATCTGTTTGTAGAACCTATTTTAAAAGAGAAAAAGGTCAGCCATTTTCAGTGTTTTAATTATATGTACAAACCCATTTGTATGTATTTGTGTGAATCGAAGAGTGAAAGGAAAAGATGCTAAGAGACAAGTGAAGAGGAGGGAAAGGAGGAACGAAAAGGAAAGAAGGGAAGACACAAGGAGCCCAGAAAAAGAGGCAGGAGAGCCAGGCGGGGAGAGGTGGCGGAGGGACAAGAAAGGAAGGAGACGGTGCATCAGGTTCCCGTTGAACACCGGTCTAGAGTCTAATCCCAGCACTGCCATCTGCATCAGTTACTCTTCCAACCTCAGCCTCGGTTTCCTCATCTGTAAAACGGGATGAGAAGACTTACACCGCAAGGGTTTTTGGAGAACCACGTGAGATCAGCTGCGTAAACTCGGTGCCCCCCCTCCCGCCCTCCCCCCACCCGTGCCCGCTGGGGAAGTATCCGTGCCAGGGTGTCTGCTGGGCGGTGGGAGAGGTTGAGGGCGGGTTTCCACGCCTTTTTAAAAGAACACAGTTTCTCCACTGTGTCCTCTGCTTGGCCTCCCTGGAAAATCGAGCCCAAGCATACGCCCACCTCAAAAGGCAGCTCGGGGTCGGACACCAGAGCGTTCCGCTGGAGAGGGCGAGCGCGCCGAGCATTCCAGGCGTTGCGCCCGCCAGGCGGCCGCGCGCAGCCGAGGCACGGGCAACCACCAATGAACTTCCCACAAAGACAGTTTGCTTCACCCGGATCCCAATCCATAACCTTTACTGGTCTCTGTAGAGTCATTACGACCATTAGGCTGTGGACTCAGCACTGCTTTAGCTCTTAAGTTAATACAACCGAGACTTTTTTACTTTCCTATTGGGAAGGAACATGTGCAATTTTAGTGATTTCTTAGATCATTCCATAAGTAAATCAAATATTCTTTCAAGCCCAGTTATCAAAATTGTGTCCTCTGATACCACGTCTTCCATCAAACTGCAGTAATCCAGATCAACACATTTTAAACCTCTGCTATCTCCTAATATCATCCTTACTAGATAGAGTAATTAAATTTGTACTTTTTTTTACAAGTCGTACTCAATAAATCTGAATAAATTAACAACGCATTACTAAGACTGCTACATTAAATTTGCATAGTGCATTTAATGAATATGCAGCTGCAAGTGAAAAGGTCTGCTACTGCGAACCTTCTACATTAGCATAACTACTTCCAGCATGTTTCTTAAATAATGCACTCATTTGCACATCACTGACTTGGCTAATTCTAACTTCAGTCAGGGTAGCCTTGTAATTAAGACTCTTGCTTTAATTTTTAATGAAGTTTATGTTACATCAATCCTGACAGTAATGAGGGGACATGGAAACAAAAAGGCTGCTAATAATTAAATTCACAAACCAGTTTGAGGGATAATAATTCCTGAGGAGAAATTACATGACTAATTATTAATTAAATATTCATACTATTGCACAGCCATCTCACTTAACTGCTCTTCTTGTTGGTAATAATATTGAGATGTGGGTGCCTTTTGCCAACCATTCGGAGTTTAAGGTCTCTGGTTAATTTTAGTGTGCCATTAATCAATATGACACAAAAAATAAAATTGTTTTAATTGGTATCATTTTATTGTGTCTAAATATTACTACAGTTGGTTTAGTTTGTGGAGAATTAATCTAGTTAGTCGGTGCCTGTTTTATGGAAACATAAATCCAGTTTATATCCATAAACATCTAATGGCAGGACAACTTGACCTTTTTTTTGGTAACATTACTGTTTACAGATAATTACACCAACTCTTTAAAAGGTTATTTAATAGCTTTGCATTCATCACAGTAAAATGAAAAACATGCAATATTATTTAACTCCAGCCTGTTCTGAGGAGGTCTCTGAGACCCCCATTTACCCCCGCTGAAAAGTAAGCAATATTAATGTGTGGGTTTTTAGGAAATGTATGAGAGCTTTCTTCGAATGTGTACAAACAGATTTACATGTTTGGGTCTGGATATTTGAATGTCTAATTCATAACTGAGATGGGGTCTGGTAAGGAAGAAAATATTTCCCATATTCACAACTTTCCATTGCAGGAAAAGAGGAGGATAGAGTTTTGATGATTCTGGATGTCAGAAATGGCAACTGTTTCCCTACAAAACCCAGTAAACAAACATTACAAAACCAGAGAAATTGCTATGATGAAGCCTGATTGGCTACTGTATTTATTGTAGACACGCTTATTTTTTTTCTATTTTCTAAATGGTATTTAGGTATCTGCATTTACAATGAGGAAGTCCCCATCCATGGGCAAGTTTAGCAAGGACAAGAAAAGATTTACAATATTTAAATGGATAACATTAATCATTACATTAAAACAGATCATGGCATTTGTTTAAAGCTCTGATAGATTCTGGACAAGATGCTTCATGGAGACCATTATGCATATTATAAAATTAAATAGACCCAGAAAAGGGACCTTTTTATCCTGCAGGGGCATTTGGAAATTCTGAGCCAGGGCAAACATTTCATTTCATTTTTCTAATAATTCAGTTGATTCATCAAAGTGAAACAAGTCTATGACCATAAACCATGGGGCAAGGAATCCCCTCAGCTACTCTTGTCACTTTACTACAAACTGACAGGTTTGTAGGGCATTATTACTGGGCCTGATGTGTATCAACCGCTCCCTTTTACTAAATCTTAAAAATCTTTTAAACTTTTTTTTAATCTGCTCTCTTAAACTAACACCTGAAGGCAATTTGAAAAGACCACTCACCATGAAATAGTTTACTGGTGTCGGTCAGTGTAAAGATGTCACAGCAAGTCCTGGGTCCCTGGTCCTGCTTTTTGACTCTTTCATTTGAGGATAGCCTTCTGTGTGAGAAACCGTACTTCAGTAGCAGAAAGTCCTCCAAACTGGGTGAAGTGAAGATCACGGAAGTAACCAGTCTTGCTGGCAAAACTCTGGGGTACTTGTTGGGGAAGAATCTGCAGAGTCTTGCCCCTTTCTCCTTTCATTGCCACATAAGTGACTGCATGACGTACCTGTTCCAGGGGTAGTAGGTTGAGGAAAACATCCAGCATCAAAGAGACCAGCTGACCAGAAGGACCCTATCATCTCCTTACAGGGAAGCAGCCAGAATGCCAGAAAATGTTAGCGCTTGGAAGCCAGACACACCTAGATTCTAATCTCCCTCAGCCTTAGTGGATAGCTTTAATTACTTTACCTAACCTAAGCACAGTTTTCTTTTCTGAATGGGGGTGATCATGCCACCTTTTTTTTTTAAGATTTAAACAAAAAAATTTATTTAATAGAGAGATCACAAGTAGGCAGAGAGGCAGGCAGAGAGAGAGGGGGAAGCAGGCTTCCTGCTGAGCAGAGAGCCCAACATGGGGCTCAATCCCAGGACCCTGGGATCATGACCTGAGCCGAAGGCAGAGGCTTAACCCACTGAGCCACCCAGGTGCCCCTGATCATGTCACCTTTGAAGGTTGCTGGGAGATTTAGTCTCACATGCAAGTGTCTAGCACTGTGCTGGGCTCATAACAGACTACACAAAATGCCAGTGATCATTATTATTGCTATTTCTTCCAAGCAAGATTGTCAGAAAGTTTACCATTAGAGAGTCACTCCTTTGGCATAAACACCACCATCTCAGGCTTCTTTTTAGAAATGCAAATTGTAGAACTTAAAAAAGGGATACCAGATAAAGCCGGAACTAGTCACCAAAGCCTCCTGCGAATTAATATACAGCTCCCTTTTTTCTGTGCCAGGGGCATACAAGGCAATTATTGAGAGGTGAGTTAGATTAATGGAGGGAGGGGTATTGACATGATAAAAAATGATTAGAAAGGGGAGATGAAGCTGATGAGGAAGAGAGGTTATATATGCCTAGCTGTTTAATCACCAATGTACTATTTAAGGAACTTAAGGAAAAACAAAAACCTACCCTGTGGATGTGGATCACAATATTCCTCACCTTTAGTCCTGCAAATCACAACTATTAAGGCCATGATGACCATGTATCCCTACTCTTCTAGAACAGCCTAATTTCATTTATTCTGTCTCATATCTATCAGGTTGGTTGGTGGGAGAGCGAAGAAGTAGTCCATGTTATACAATTATCCCTATCTAAAGGTCTGTTTTTGTGGTGGAATTCCAGAAGAAAAGAGAGCACACTGTCTCAAAAAATATTTAATGAGCATCATCAGATACCTGTCTTAAATACCAAGGGTCCAAAGGATAGAGCCTTTTCTTCCATGTCTCTTTTCCATGCTCTATGATAAATGTCTGAGAAAGTACCACACGGATCCTTCCCTGTAGCCATACCAGGGTCTGGTGGCTGGAGGAAAACTGCTGGTGTGTAGCTCTCTCTGGCTCTTCTGTAGGAAGGCATGGAATGGAGAAACCTCAGATGCTGAGTTGGACAAATTTCAGCTCCTTCACTTTACTAGCTGTGTGATCTGGAGAGCTTGGCTGACCTCTCCAAGCCTTGTGGGTAACATGAGAAGAGCACTGTGTACTCCCCAGGATGATGTTGAGGATTAAATAACATCTGTATGAAAAGCTCAGGTGTGCAGTAACTGTACATAACAACCCACTTTCCCTAACCCAGAATCAAGCCAAAATCTCCTTATGGGGCATGACGACTCATTGGTGGAGGAGGTTTACATATCGATTTCAAAGTTCCTGAGCTGGTTCTAAAATATGACATTTACCATGTTGTTGCTGTTTTTTCCCTTGGTCAACAATCCCAGATTTTAAAGGTCAGCTCTTATTCCAATTCTGCAGTCCAACAGTCTGCCTAAATCATTATGAGGATTAAAAGAGTTTTTTTTTTTTTAAGATTTTATTTATATATTTGACAGACAGAGATCACAAGTAGACAGAGAGGCAGGCAGAGAGAGGAGGAGGAGGAAGCAGGCTTCCTGCTGAGCAGAGAGCCCGATGTGGGGCTCGATCCCAGGACTCTGGGATCATGACCTGAGCCAAAGGCAGAGGCTTTAACCCACTGAGCCAGCCAGGTACCCCTAAAAGAGTTTGTATTTGGAGGTGCCTGGGTGGCTCAATCTGTTGTGCATCTGACCCTTGATTTTGGCTCAGGTCATGATCTCAGGATGCTGGGATGGAGCCCCACACTGGGCTCTGTGCTCAGAGCAGTCTGCTTACAATTCTGTCTCTCCATTTTTCCCCTGAGATCAGGAGCATGGCAGGGATGTCCACTATCACCACTGTTATTCAACATAGTAGTAGAAGTCCTAGCCTCAGCAATCAGACAACAAAAAGAAATAAAAGGCATCCAAATCAACAAAGAAGTCAAACTTTCATTCTTTGCAGATGACATGATACTTGATGTGGAACCCAAAAGGCTCCACCCCAAATCTGCTAGAGCTCATACAGGAATTCTGTGAAGTGTCAGGATATAAAATCAATGCACAGAAATCAGTTGCATTTCTATACACCAACAACAAGACAGAAGAAAGAGAAATCAAGGAGTTGATCCCATTTACAATTGCCCACAAAACCATGAGATACCTGGGAATAAATCTCACCAAAGAGGCAAAGAATCTGTACTCAGAAAACTGTAGAATACTCATGAAAGAAATTGAGGAAAAAACAAAGAAATGGAAAATGTTCCATGCTCATGGATTGGAAGAACAGATATTGTGAAAATGTCTATGCTACCTAGAGCAGTCTACACATTTAATGCAATCCCTATCAAAATACCACCCACTTTTTTCAAAGAAATGGGACAAATAATCCTAAAATTTGTTCTGGACCAAAAAAGACCCAGAATAGCCAAAGGGATGTTGCAAAAGAAAACCAAAGCTGGTGGCATCATAATTCTGGACTTCAAGCTCTATTACAAAGCCGTAATCATCAAGACAGTATGGTACTGGCACAAAAATAGACACATAGATCATGGAACAGAACAGAGAGCCCAGAAATAGACCCTTAATTCTATGGTCAACTAACCTTCAACAAAGCAGGAAAGAATGTCCAGTGGAAAAAAGACAGTCTCTTCAACAAATAGTGCTGGGAAAATTGGACAGCCACAGGCAGAGAATGAAACTGGACCATTTCCTTATACCACCCCACAAAACTAGACTCAAAATGGATGAAAGACGTAAATCTGAGACAGGAATCCATCAAAATCCTAGAGGAGAACACAGGCAGTAACCTCTTCAACCTCAGCTGTAGCAACTTCTTGCTAGAAAGATCGCCAAAGACAAGGGCAACAAGGGCAAAAATGAGCTACTGGAACTTCATCAAGATCAAAAGCTTTTGCACAGCAAAGGAAATAGTCAACAAAGCCAAAAGACAACTGACAGAATGGGAGAAGATATTTGCAAATGACATTATCAGATAAAGGGCTAGTATCCAAAATCTATAAAGAATTTACCAAACTCAACACCCAAAGAACAAATAATCCAATCAAGAAATGGGCAGAAGACATGAACAGACATTTCTGCAAAGAAGACAAAAATGGCCAACAAATACATGAAAAAGTGCTCAATGTCACTTGGCATCAGGGAAATACAAATTAAAATCTCAGTGAAATACCATATCACACCAGTCAGAATGGTTAAAATTAACCAAATTTTAATTCCAGTCAGGAAACAACAGGTGTTGGTGAGGATGTGAAGAAAGGGGAACCCTCCTACACCATTGGTGGGAATGCAAGCTGGTGTAGTCACTCCAGAAGACAGTATGGAGGTTCCTCAAAAAGTTGAAAATAGAGCTACCCTATAACCCAGCAATTGCACTACTGGGTATTTACCCCAAAAATACAAATGTAGTGATCTGAAGGGGCACATGCACCCCAATGTTTATAGCAGCAATGTCCACAATAACCAAACTATGGAAAAGAGCCTAAATGTCCATTAACAGATGAATGGATAAAGAGAATATAATAAATACACACACACACACACACACACACACAGAGGAATACTATGCAGCCATCAAAAAACACAGTATCTTGCCATTTACAATGATGCTGAGCAAAATAAGTCAATCAGGGAAAGAAAATTACCATATGATGTCACTGGTATGAGGAATTCGAGAAACGAAACAGAGGATCATAGGGGAAGGGAGGGAAAATGAAACAAGATGAAACCAGAGAGGGAGACAAACCATAAGAGACTCTTAATCTCAGGAAAGAAACTGAGTTTGCTGGAGTGGAGAGGGGGGGAGGATGGGGTGGCTGGGTGATGGGCACTGGGGAGGGTATGTGCTATGGTGAGCGCTGTGAATTGTGTAAGCCTGATGATTCACAGACCTGTACCCCTGAAACAAATACATTTATATTAATAAACACACACACACACACACACACACACATAAGAGCATTCTAGGGGGAAAAAAAGATTTTTTCTCTTTCTCTTTCCCTAAAATACATAAATAAATATTTTTTAAAAAAGAGTTTGTATTTGTGAAACGAGTTTCTGGTACATAGTGACTATAAATAAACATTTTTGAAACCATGCTCTAATAGTGTAACCCCTAAAAACCTATCCATTCTTATTTGTACCCCTCTTTCAACACAGTTCATTATCACTAAATGGCAGATACATGCAATTGAATTGCCTGCCTCTGTGCCTTTGTAAGTGCTGTTTCCTTTGCCTTGAATGACTTTCTCTTTCCACTTGACCACCTATTGAACTCTTATTCACACTTCGAAACCCAGCTTAAACACCTACTTCTTCCACAAAGTTTTCCCTCATAGCTCCTTCTCTCTTGTCGCTTTCTTCTCTCTGTTTCCTCTTCAGTGTGTCCACACTTCGGTTACACTTTGCTCATCATACTATAAATCATCTATTTACACTTCTACTGCGAAAGGACTGTGCATGATCTTTGTACGCCCAGCTTCTAGTACACTGCAAGACACATACTGGTACTCCTCAGATTATTTATTGAGTCTCACTGAATTTATGTGACAAATAGCAATTCCATGATAATATTTATAAGCTTTCAAAACACTTCTCACAATAATGGTGTATTTAGTGAACAAAGCTTTTTCTCTCTTCTTTTTCTTTTTTTTAATCAAGAGGCAAAAAGTCCATGCTAAGATGAGAATAGAGGTGAGAGTAGAGATGGGGATGAGGGGAGAGGTGGGGAGGAAAGTGATTGCTCAATTATAGATGGCAATTTCCTACAGGATAGCATCAAGTCAGAATGAACTCTCCATTGGCATTATCAATGGTTATTTGGTAACAAATCTAAAATTCCTGTCTGAATTTTAATTAAAAGAACCACTAAATATCCCAAGTCAGTTGGCACATATGCACAATTTTTCATTCACAGTTATAAAATTGTCTTTCACGGTGTTGAGAATCGCCTGAACCCAAAAGGCTGTAATACAGCTATAATGTTGACATCCTTCCTCCTTCAACAAATTTACATATGGTATTTCTCATCACAAGGAAGGTGCTCATCATCAAAGGCCCTGGGCATGGAGAGTGTTCACTGTGGCCTGTATTAAACTGTAGCCTCCCACTCTATTCTTGGCCTCCTTACTCCTATAGCCAAACTATTCCAACTTGGCTCACCTCTCCTTGATTTGTCTGTCTTCCTGTAAAGCCCTGCTGAAATTCGCATCTCTTTACAAAATTAACTAATTCATATATATATATAGATAGATAGATAGATATAAATATAAAACTTTCTCTTCCCCCCCTACAAAGATTCCTACTCTGAATCCTCTCTAATCAATCCTGCCTACCCAATGCTGTCCTCCTTCCTTTATTCACTACAACAAAAGCTTTTGTTTAGTTTATTTCCTAATTTTGGTAATACCATTTTAATGGTTGTAATACATGATAGACTGTCATAATTTACTTAAATATCCTGTCATTGTTTGAACACTTGATGGTTCTAATTCTTCGCTGTTACAAATGGTACTATAATAAAAGTTTTAGAACATGAAAACTTTTTTAGACTTTTACTATTTCTTTCCCTTAGAATAGAGTCCAAATAGTGGAGATTTTGATATTTTATTCCCTTGGGGAAAAGCTTTTATCTCCATTAAAACTCAAGCATTTCACACACATCCATGAATGCATTCAATTGTTATTTTAAGGGATAAGTGACAGAAATGATTTCTTCTTAAAGGACATTTTCTCTACTTTTCCCTTCTTTCTCTCCGTTCTCTTATTTCCCCCTCAGAATCTACTTAGAAGTCAAAACAGAAAGACCAAAGCACAAAACAGGAGAGCACCATCAGGGCTTCTGCATGAACACTTTTGTTACCAAGCTACTTTACCTCTTGATCAGATCCTCCCCTTCGTTAAAATTGTCTCAGGATCCCATCTCGTGCCAAAGATCTTTGAATGCATAGACCTGCCCTTTGCTTTGCCCCAGCCCTCCTTCTTCAGGTGCACACCTCTCTGCTTTCATAATCAGCAACTAAAAAGGTTCAATCTGTTGTAATTGATTAAATAAGTTAAAGACTAAATAAATAAACTTCTCTTAAGAAAATCCTGGGTAAGTGCTTCATTATACCCAAGTTCCTTTTCTACTTCTTCCACCTGGACAGGTAAGCTAAGTTCCATAAGGTTTTCTGGAAAGTTGACAATGCCTACTTTTATAGGACACGGCGTCTCATTTTATTTTGCAAGTGTACTCCTATACCCTAAAATGCTTAGGATTAAATCCTCATAATGGTTCTGCCTGTGGCAGTCTTAATTTTTCAGAAATCATACCCCTTTCCCATTTTGCAAATCATGTCAATAAAAATTATTCCCAATTGCCTCATATTTTATCATTTGAAAAGCACTTCTACAGTTGTTATCTCACTTATTCTTCCATATAAATCTATGAGTGCCCATCCCTACCTTATGAAGGAAGTAATGGATTTTAGAGTTACTTGCCTAAGACATGACAGCCAGACTTGAGTCCAATGACTCCAGATTCCGTGTTCTTTTTCTGGCATAGATTTGCCTGGAAAGCAACCAAATACATTAGGTGAAGAAGATAAACTCATATTTATAGATTTTAGAAATCTTAGGAAATAAGATATTTTAACTTGGGGAAATTTATGGTTCTTTCCAAGATTAATTAGAAAATAGTCTCACTTTACTCTGTCAAACATGAACCTATGTAATAAGAAAGATAATAATTTACATAATTTAACATCAAAGTACCTATTGAGAATTCACTATGTGCTACCCCACATTAAACACATTATATGTGAGTTTTATCTCAATTAGTCCTTATATAACAGCTCTTTGAGGAAGGAACCAATACTATTCCTATTTTACAGATAAGCAAACAGATTCGGAAAGGTCAGTAATTTGCCTGAGTCACACAGCAAGCATGATGGAGGCAGGATTTATACCTATGTCTGTTCAACTTGAGAGCTGGTGTTTGCAGGCATGATTACACATCACCTCTCCCAATCTCTCATGAACGAAAATCAGATCTCAGGGTCAAGTGCCTAACTTGAATATTCTCCGATTTGGGTTGCAGGTGGGTTGGGAGATGGTATTGGGCACCACACTGCTCCCATCAAGGACCTGGCTCCTTTCTCACTATTCCCACCATGTCTCTTCAACACCTATAGAGACAAGTTAGATGCCTGGAATCTCCACGGCAAGGCATTTTACTACTTTTTTTTTTTAAAGATTTTATTTATTTGACAGACAGAGATCACAAGTAGACAGAGAGGCAGGCAGAGAGAGAGGGGAAGGGCATCAGGCTCCCCACCGAGCAGAGAGCCCGATGTGGGGCTCGATCCCAGGACCCTGGGATAATGATCTGAGCCGAAGGCAGAAGCTTTAACCCACTGAGCCACCCAGGTGCCCCGCATTTTACTACTTTTGACCAGTTCTGATGGTTAAAAAATATCTTCTTTATATTGGGCTAAATCTCAGCTCCTACTGGCTTCCACCCATTGCTCCTATTTTAGCTGTGGGGCTCCACAGAAAAAATCTAGTATTTCCTGTAAATTGAAGTTGAGACAGTAATAGTCCACCCTTTGAGTCTGCTCTTCTTCCAAAAAAAAAAAAAAAAAAAAAAGTACAGTTCTGGGACGCCTGGGTGGCTCAGTTGGTTAAGCGGCTGCCTTCGGCTCAGGTCATGATCCCAGCGTCCTGGGATCGAGTCCCACATCGGGCTTCCTGCCGAGCAGGGAGCCTGCTTCTCCCTCTGCCTCTGTCTGCCTATGCTTGCTCTCTTGCTCTCTCTCTCTGACAAATAAATAAATAAAGTCTTTAAAAAAAAAAAAAAGTACAGTTCTTAAAGCTCTTTCTCCAATGACATGGTTTCAACCTCACTACTATGAGGAACATATGTGTTTTAAACTAAACATGATTCTTTAGATGTGGTCAGCCTAGAGAAGAACAGGATTGTGTCCTCCCCAATTCCAAATACTCTAAATCTGCCAAAGATACCTACGAGCTTCCTTGCCCCCATTCTGCTAGGTCATACTGAGTTCACGGTCTACAAAACCCCTTCTCCTCGTGTCACGCAAGACGCTGATGAGTCACATATCCCCAGTGCTGTGCTTGTGCAAATAGTCTTCTTCAGATCACGTGAAAACATAAACTCTCCCTGTACTATTTTATCTTGTGTTGAAATAGGTTTGACTCATGAATCCATAAGCTCCAAGATTTTCAGACAGTTTCACTCAGGTCATTGTAGAGAAATCTAATTCAGCCTTTGTAATAGCCACATCATGGTCCTAGAATTAATAAGTCACAGTGTATTCACTATCCCCCTACTGACAGGAATAAAGACATTTGTCTTGTTTCTCATTTGTTTGGCCTCTGTAAGCAATGCTATGAAAAATGTCCCCGGGCATATAGCCTCACATACTGGTGTTTTATTTTGAAAAAATAGAGTCAAAAGCAGCAGCGCTAGTTCGGAGGGTGTATATGCAATTGTAGAAATAAATTAAGAAAAGAGTAGGAGAGTAAAAGAAGTCTTTGAATTTTCACATAATGCACATACGTTGCTTTGAAAAGCAGGAAGAAAAGGTTTAAAAAAAACTAGTGAAATATTCTCTTAAATCTTTTTTGTTAATAAGCCTGCCTAAATAATTGTGTCTTTCTCTGCACTGCTGAAGTATTTACTATTTGCAACACTCACTATTTGTTCCACTCCTGAGGTAATTAATCACAGAGGACATGACCACCAGCCCTTCTATTGTAATAATGACCTGTCATTCAAGACTTTCTTTGCCATCCACATCTTCAAGACCAGAGAGCTCAGGCTTGAAGTCAAACTTAACAGGGCTCAAATTCCACTATACCATGTACCAAGTGTGTGGCTTTGAGGCATTACTTAGAAGCTCTAAGTTCCAGCTTCTTCATCTGTAAAATGGGTATAATGCTTTACTTGCAAGTTTTCAGAATTAACAACATAAGGTATGTAAATCCCATGGAAGAGTACTTGGCACATACTACTACTGGTTCGTTAATACTTGTACATACCACCACTACAGATAGTCACAGCTAGCATTAATTGAACGCTTATGTGCTAGGTATTGTGCAAAGCACCTTGTACGAACTGCCTTAAAACTAACGCTGTAACTCACACAGGTAGTCACTCAATTAATTTCAGAATAAGGTAGGTACTGTTATAACCCCCATTTTATAGATGAGAAAAGAGGATCAGAGAGGTAAAGTAAGTACTCTAGCGTCATATAGCTAGTAAATTCGAAAAGGGACTAGAACCCAGTCTGACTATAAAAAAGCCTTCCCTCGAAGAGTGGCAATTAGCAGAATTACTACTAATCTTGTTGATTGCTTTAATTCACATAGCTTTAGCCATAGGACTTAATGAAACCTCAAGGTGTCCACAGAAAGACTGAGTGAGTGACGGGTCTAGTCCCATCATAGGCTGTAACCACACCCTTTCAGGCTAGAGCAGCAGCCTAGGCAGGCATCCTACCCTCTCACACAGTCTATAGCTAGCTAGAGTGGAGAGGGAGGGCTCCAGAGTCGGACTGTAAACATCTCTGATGTTTACAGCAGGTGGCAGTGTGGAGGTGCCTAGAGAGATTTGACTGACCAGAAGTGGACTGGAGCCCCTACTTGGGGCCAGGAAGATGGCTCAGTCTCAGAGAAGAGGGGTTTGGGAAGGTTTACTGTGTTTGTGAGGGCATCTCAGTCCTCTGGGCTTAGGGTTCAAATCAGAAACAGAGTGGAAGCTCAGTGGTGATGACAGGATCACAGCGGGGGTGAGAGAGGACCACAGCTCTGGGGCCATGGTTCCTTGGGGGCTCACCCTACAGACTTGCAGCCTGAGGACCCCAACAACCCATCAAAAGATTTGGTGTCAGTAAGCCAATAGCTCCTGGGCATCTGCCTTTATGGGGAGTGGAAGGAACTTGTATTCATTTGGTAGATTCGAAGTCCACATCAACTTGGGACGCCTGGGTGGCTGTCGTTTGAGCATCTGCCTTTGGCTCAGGTCATGATCCCAGAGTTCTAGGATTGAGTCCCATACTGGGCTCCTTGATCAGTGGGGAGCCTGCTTCTCCCTCTCCCTCTGCCACTCACCCTGCTGTGCTCTCTCCTCTCTGACAAATAAATAAATAAAAATCTAAAAAAAAAGTCAACATTGACCTTAGCCATGATTCCAGAAAATATACTGACATCTCAAACTTTGGCTTCCATACCTTGTATTTTGTGTTCTAGTGGAAGACTTTGCCTCTTACAATCTTCATCTTGAGTCAAAAGAATATATCAATTTAAAGTTAAAAGCACAGGACACATCCCGTATGGCAGATGACAAGTCTTTCAGGCCTTTTCCTATGGCAGCTTTGCCTGTGATCTCTGCACTAGTTCCTGTACTTTCCTGATCTCTCTCTCTCAGTCTCACTCCCTCCTCCTTGGCTCTTGCGGTTCAGAAAATGGCAGCATGTGAACCCCAGTGCGTGTGTCTCTGTAAAGCACCCACTTCTGTGACTCTTCCAACCATTATCTAAAGATATGTCACTGCACTTGGCCTGGTAATGTTTTTAGGCTTACATTTACACTCAACACTTCAAAAGCATCGCAATAAGCCTGTTGAAACGTCCAAGGTAAAAGCTCAGAAATTCTAATAAGCACTAGATTACACTCACAAATAAAAACATTCCCCTGAATCCTCTGCTGAAGGATTCAGGGAGAATAATTAGAACAATAGAGATGTTATCTCTCCAAATTAAACCAACTTCTGCTCTCTCCAAAGGTTTCCACCAAATGCCAGGGGAAAAGTGCCGGGTTAGGTGCGGGAGACATGAGCAGATATCCCTTCTTAGCCACTTGCTGGCTGTGTGAGTTGGGGTCATTCCGCTGATCTTTCAGAGCCTCTTCTAAAATGGGGGTATTTGAAACCTCAAGGAGTCATTGGGAGGACTGAAAGCAATGACAGACCAATAACACTCTCAATACTGTCTGTCGTGGGCCTCCCACCTGAGAGCCGTCTCTTCCTTTTCCTTTGAAGGTGATTGTGCTTTGATTAGCTTTCAAGACAGGGCCTTTGTTACCACTTTTGAATGGGACCCTTGGTAGAAGACTCAGAGCGTCTCCACCACTCACTGGGTTGTCCTGGGAAAGCCACTTTTATCTCTGCATCTCCGTTTCATTATCTCAGGGATACGGGCTTCGATCAGGTGATCATAAGTGTCTCTTCTCAATCTGTGATTTCGGGTTTAACCTTTAAATTTGGTAGCAACCCTTTGTGGATTGGCTGAACCTGGGACGAGACGATAGCATTTTACTGTCCTGGCAGATTATCTAGCTGGTAGGTTCTGACTCAGATGTGCTTTCCTTCCTGCTTTGCTCCAGGCTTTCCAAGTAATGATCTCATTTAATTCTCGAAAGAAACTGGTGTGTTTGGTGAGGCAAATAGTACTGTCTGGCATCATTTCATAGATGGGGAAAACGAAGCCCCAGGAGGATAGAGAGATCTACCTAGGTTACTCAGGTCCTTGGAGAAGTTCTCTGGACTCTGGGAGACCAGTGATTGTACAGGGAACCGGAGGACCCAGAGAGCCACTTGTCACCACTGCACTGCACCCACATTTGTCAGAGCCACTGTCATCTCTTGCCAGGGATATTGTAATCGCTGCATAACCAGACTCCCTGCCTCCACCCTTCCGCACAAACAGTTGCTTCGCAACTAGAGGCCAGAGTGATGCTCTGAAAATATGTCAGATCATGTTCCTCCTCTGCTCAGACCCCCTCCAGGAGTTCCCATCCCACTCAGTGGCAATCCTTACACTAGCCCCAGACTCCGTGTGTCCATGTGTGTGACCTCCTTTCCTCCTATACACAACTGCCTCAATTACTCCACTCCAAACTCATTCATCTCCTTATTGGTCCTTGCACATGTCAGGCACCCTCAGGACCTTTGCGCTGTAGTTCCCTTGACTTGAAATGGCCCCCTACAGATATTTAATCATTCCTTTATTTCCTTCAGGCCTCTACTCTAATACCACCAAATTAGAAAGGCCTTTCCTGACCACCTGTATCATGACCCAAGCCAAAGGCAGAGGCTTTAACCCACTGAGCCACCGAGGCGCCCCTATCATTTACTTTTTAAATGCTTACCGCTCATTGTCTCTTTCTTCTTCTAGAATGTACGCTCCCTGAGGGCAGAGGTATTAGGTGACATCTTGCAAGCGCTTAGAACTGTTCTGGCACACAATAAGTGTAGGATCAATATTTATTGAATAATGAAGGAACCAAAGCAGGGCATGAGAAGTACGGCCTGAGAAATATTGAAGAACAAGTAAAACTTACCCATTTTCCAAGCTAAAGAAAATATTTGGCTATCAGAAAACGGGCATTTAGCAGAGCCCCAGGATGTCTTTGGGGGCTATTCAGTCCCCAAAGACAGCCTGACCTTTCCTCAGTGGGAGGAATTCATGTGTAGATTACTGAACCCTATCAAATTAAGATGAGATTGTACTCAATATGGCCCCCTTCCTCCCTCTTCACCCTCAGTCCCCAGTCCAGGGAACTCCTATTCAGCCTCCAAGGCTAGTTCTAACCTGGGTTTTCCTGACCCCTCGGGTTGAATTCGCTGGTTCCCTATGTGCACTCACTATCTTGTGTCATTGTTACGGGCCTATAATATTCTTTATTCTTCCTTGATAAAGTATAGCAGCTAGGGTCACGCCCTCAGTGCTATAACCAGGACAGTCCCAGCGAACCAGGACAACTGATCACCTAAGTGTGAGTACCCTAAAGAATCCTGTATCAATTTTCTTGGTCTTTCCAAAGTCTAAATGAGATCTGGAGCCTCGAAGGGTTAGTTAAGTGGAAAACATGCAGATGTGCACTCCAGTTTTTAGGGCCTGGGCAGAGTTCTCTTTGAGCCTCTTAAAGATGATCTCTACAGCTCAGAACAAAGTGAGAAATATCAGCATGAATAAATCCTCTGAGAAACAGAAATTCCTTTCATGCTTGCCCAGCAGGCTAGTAACCTGAAGGACACAGCCTTAAAAGATGCAAACCAAATACACAGGTGGTTCTCAGCCTATAGGATCTTGCTGCTCAAAGTGTGGGACGTGGACCACAAGCAGCAGTGCATCTAAGACCTTCTTAGAAATGCAGAATTTCAGGCCTTCCCCTAAACCTACTGCATCAGAATCAATGTCTTAAGATCCCCAGCTGATTCATATACACAGTAAAGGTTGAAAAGGATTAGTTCATGGCCTGAGGATCATTTGCTGCCTAACCCCAGCCAATGTTGATTTGGTAGGTAATTTTCTTAAATAGCAAAGATTCAACTGGTAGAAAATACTAGCAATAGAATCTTTGCTATTTCTAGCCTTTATCCTACTTCCTATGTTTCCCAGAATATGGTATACTTGGGGGTGCCTGGGTGGCTTAGTGGCTCAGGTCATGATCCCAGGGTCCTGGGATCGAGCCCCACATCGGGCTCTCTGCTCAGAGGGGAGCCTGCTTCCTCCCTCTCTCTCTGCCTCCTTGTGATCTCTGTCTGTCAAATAAATAAATTAAATCTTAAAAAAAAAAAAAAAAGAATATGGTACACTTGGACCACTTGCATCTGGTGTTTGCAAAAAGGACAGATTTCTGAGCAATACTTGAGAATAGGAGTCAGAATCTTGATTAGGCTCTGAAATCATATTTTCAACAAAATTCTCAGGGGAGTCTTATATATACCAAAGTTTCTGAACCTCTGCCCTAGGGAAAAGGAATGATGGAGAAGGAATGACAGGTGCTCATGTGTGTGTGTGTGTGTGTGTGTGTTTTTAACCTGCTTTCAATTCCTTCACTAAAGACAAAACTGACATTTTGTTATATTAGTCTTTTGAAGAACCAGTCTCTCCTACTTTTCAGTCCACATGGCTTAGTTCTGAGTGGCTCTTCTAGAACGAGGCACATAAGCTGGGTCTGACCAATGAGATGACGTCCCCCTGCCCACTGTGATTGCTTCAAGGTTCGGCATGTGACTCAAAATTCATTCCTTTCTTGAATTCTTGGGGAAAAGGCCCTCTTTCTTCTGGCTTCCTCAGTTGTAGTGTGTGAGTCTTGGGCTGCTGGCAGCCTTCGCAAATGTGTGTGGAAGCCTGCCAACACAGAAGAAAGCTGAGGCAGACAGAGAATGCCTGCCATCACAGAGCCTGAGAGCCAGTCGTGTGGATTCAGTGCTTTAACGCTGACTAGAGCACAGCTTGACATCAGGTATTAAATGAAACATGGATTCTGTCACCAAATAGTTGGTGAAACATTGCATTAGACAAATTTCCACAGAATTTATGTCTAAGGACTTCTCAGATTCTTTAACATGACAAAGCACACTGTGAGATTCTAAGGTGTGGTGTTTTATCAACATGGATTACAAAAATCCGTCTTAGGGGCGCCTGGGTGGCTCAGTGGGTTAAAGCCTCTGCCTTCGGCTCAGGTCATGATCCCGGAGTCCTGGGATCGAGCCCCACATCGGGCTCTCTGCTCAGCAAAGAGCCTGCTTTCCTTCCTCTCTGTCTGCCTGCCTCTCTCCCTAGTTGTAATCTCTGTCTGTCAAATAAATAAATAAAAAAATCTTAAAAAAAAAAAAAATCCGCCTTATGTGTCTTATGGTATAGCAACTCTTGGAAAAAAGCATAGGTTAATGGTTTATAAAATATTCCTGCACATATTTTGTTTAATCCTTCCAATGGTTTTGGAGGGTATCACTGTTGGTACCGGTGATGAAAATAAGGCTAGAGATTTGGGGGACATTGCCCAAAGCTGCCAGCACATACCATCCCCACGCCCCCACCCCCTAACATGACTGACCTTGTCCCACAGGGCTCAGCTATAGAGCGGGAAGTTGGGGGCAAGGCATCCCCTGATTCCTGGCACTGCAGTATTTCCAGTGTTCTCTGCTACCTGGTGTGGCATTTCCTGGAATAAAGACAAGCCAAGGAGAGTTGGCTGGTCTGTGTGGATATAGAAAGACTACAGCAAATTATACATATGTTAATGGATGCAAACATAGTACAAATAAACTCCTGGCCTTTCTCTTTCAGGTGGCTCTTCAGAAAATCTTTGCAGAGACCATTACCCTAGGAAATCAGAAGCCAGAAAGGGAGTTGCTACAGGAACAATAAAATGAAGTTCTAACCTGTGTTTCCAATTTAAATCAAGGTTCCCATGGGATTAAAGAAAGGGCGATGCACAGGCTTGGAGCATCTCTTCTCCCTGGATAACATTAATCCTGCTGGTACTATGCCAGTACAGACAGTCCCAAGGATTAGTTTTAAGGATTAAATTTTGGAACTTTTATCCAAATCAAATTGAAAAATGCCCCCCAGATTCATCATGTGCTGAGGCAAAACTCCATCTTCCTATCAATGCTTAAAAGATCGAAAATGATAAAACTAGAAAGTAAAACAGTGCCTTTTGATTTAAAACCAATGCTCTTTCCACTACACCACATGAGAAGGACTGAACAGGAAGCCCTGAAGCCACTGAAGTTTAGCTGTGTGGCCTCAGGCAAGACACAAGACCTCTCTGGACCAGTTTCATCAACCATGAAATGAAGGAAATAATGTTTATTCTGTTGGAGTGTTGTGGGCATATAATGACACAAGTTTCATGGAACTGTACTTTGAAAATCATGCACATGTTCTTTATTTACAGTGCCACTACTGTTCTACAACTAATAATGATGTCACAACAGAAATAAATACAAGAGTATTAGAAAGGGAAAGATGAGGATACAATAAAATTGAGACTCTTCTCCTCTTACGTTGTTGTCCCTCATCCAGGTGTTAGAAAAATGAACACAACTGTCTTTCTTATCTAAGACTTGATTGAGGAAAATGATGGCAGACATTGTCAAAGTTGCTCATCATTGACAAAGTGAGTTCATATCAATGATGTTGTTTCGTTAATTCCACCAGATTTCCAAGTCCACCCTCTGTGTCGGCCTGGTGCTGAGAACCACTGAAGCCTCTTGGTCATTACACATGCCCAGAGTGAAGAGGCCTGAGGTGAGGCAAGTCTCTGCCAGACACAGGCATTCCACACACAGGCACGTGCCTGCCTTCCTAAGCCCCACACAGAATTACACAGTTTCACAATTTCTTCAAAAAGAGGCCTTTAAAAAAAAAAAAAAAGTCCTGATTTAAAATCTTTTTCCTCATTTCTGACTATGGGCCATGGGGGTTTTTTTGTTTGTTTCGTTTCGTTTTGTTTTGTTTTTTTATGCTGAGAATATAGTTAGCATAATTCTCCCCATGTTGAGATTTCTTATCTTTTTATAAAATCTAATTTGGCAGTCGCATCTGCCTTTCAGCTCTCAGAACCAAGGTGCAGGTACAGGCTCCAAGATGAACCTGGCAATTTAGTTCAACCAACATGTATTGAGTGCCCTTGAGTGGGAGGCACTCTGAAACCCCACGATCTTCACCACATGGGTCAGTTGCTGAGGCCAGCCATGCAGAGTGGGGCCCACCCCGTGCTCTGAGCCTGGCCCGCCAGGGAGCTTCCTTTGATGGAGATAACATGTTACCTCAAGGAAAAATGCGGCCCGTGTCATTATAGGTCTTTCTTTTCTGCTGGGCCGTGCGCGCCGAGGAACACAGAAATCTTTTTTATTTTAATTGTGAAACATTCCAGTTAAAAAACATCCTCGTGGCTGGCATGTTTAATTGAGCTCCTGAGAGGTTGTGTCGGTGAGACTTCGGATGAATCGCCCTCAGTCCCATTGGTCTCACCAAGAACCCATTGATGTTTCATAAATCCAAGTCGGTACAAATCTAATTGAGTTACCATGCTGAATTAGCTCACATCTAAATGGCATTCATGTCTACAAATGGAATAATTAGAGTCTAGAAAATGGGATATATCAAGTGGCATCCCAAGTGACAACAGAGAGGCATTTGTATTCATTCAATCAACTGCTTTAAAAAAAAAAAAACGGAGCTGCTGTTAAGACTTGACTTGGGCTGGTTGATTAGATGCAATGTATGGGCGCTTTGTTTCTTTTATTATTTTTTTATATATTTATATTTATTTGCAAGAGGCCCCTCTACTCATTCTTCAGATAATGTGAAAAAAGAAATGTCAGGACTGAAGTTTTTTTTGACCACCAGTTTAAAGAAGAAAACAAGAAAAGGGAGAAAGGGATAGTCCCATTTTAGCCTACAGATCTGTTTGTTTTCTATGATTGGGAATGGTGTCCTTATTTCGTTCCTTTTGAGCTGTATTTTTTTTTTCTTCTGCATTTGCTTCTAAGTACCCTGGTTACGATGAATTCACACCCCCAGGGCAGGGGGTAGAGGTGGGGGGGGGGTGGGGGGCTTCTGATGGGAATGCCAGACCATCCTGTATTTGAAAAGTGCTGAAGTACCTAATCATAAAAAATAAAGTTCACATCTTGTCTAGAAAGAATCTCATTAAATGGTTTTATTTCCAAGTTATTTTAGTTGTGAAATTTTAGGATATTTGAATTTAACGCTTCTTTGATCAATAGTTCAACTCAGCAAATATTACAAACAGGAAGAAGGCATTTTGACTATGTAAGCTAATGGTCTCCTTCTAATTCACACTGTAGTCTTCAATCTCATTTACATGCTTAGTTTATTTATTACCCCAATTAAGTTTTGCAAATAGTTTGCAATGAGGTCCCCATGACCTCATAACTCACAATTACTCTTGGGATCTCCTGCCCACTTTGGCACGTTTTGAATAATACTGCAATATCTTCCAGGAAAGGATTGTACTTAGAAAGTGACGGATGGTGATTGAGAGCATCTTGTCCATAAAAGATTAGATCTGAGATGTATCTTTGGTCTGCTAACTTGTGTGAAGTTCACAAACCTAAGCATTTGGAACTTTGGGATATAAGTGCTCCCTGTGGCTATCGGTTTTCTCATCTTATCCACTGGCAATGTCCATCTCTCTCATCAAGGGTGGAGATGCTTCAGAGTTAGAAGTCTGTGCCTGCTGTAAGGTCAGTCCTTGTGGCATACATGTCGTCCATAGCATTATCTGATGGGGGCCAGAAGGATTTATGTCCCAAACCCTATTTTTACTCTCCAATTTACTTTATCCATTAAAAATTTCAACTGGTAAAATCCAAATTAAATCTCCAGTTTAGTTCATAGTATTATTATATCAGTATTAATTTCTTGGTTTTGATAAATGTAACACTGTTATATAAGACATTGGATCAGGAAAAGCTGGGAGTGCCTGGGTGGCTCAGTTGGTTGGGCATCTAACTATGGTTTCAGCTCAGGTCATAATCTTGCAGTTGTGGGACAGAGCCCAATGTCCGGCTCTTTGCTCAGTGTGGTTGAATCTGCTTCAGATTCTCTCTCCCTCTCTTTCTCATCCGCGCTCTCTCTCTCTTTCTCTCAAATAAATAAATAAATAAATAAAATCTTATAAAGATTAAGAAAACCTGAGTGAAGGAACCCTCTGTACTATCTTTGCAACTTTTCTATATATATATAAAAGTAGGTCAAAATAGAAAGTTAAAGAAATCTATCTGCAATCCTCAAAACTAGTGGTATCTTGGGGCGCCTGGGTGGCTCAGTGGAATAAGCCTCTGCCTTCGGCTCAGGTCATGATCTCAGGGTCCTGGGATCAAGCCCCGCATCAGGCTCTCTGCTCAGTAGGGAGCCTGCTTCCCTCTCTCTCTGCCTGCCTCTCTGCCAACTTGTGATCTCTGCCTGTCAAATAAATAAATAAAATCTTAAAAACAAAACAAAACAAAAACTCGTGGTATCTTTATGAGTTCTCCTACTGAAGTCCACTCAAGAGTGGACCAACCTAAGACTGAAGTGTGTCAGGGGAGGAAGAGATTTGTAGGGTGAGGAGAAAAGGAAGGGAGCCTGGTCTCAGGTGCTAGCTCTGACATGCACCAGCTAGAAACCTTGGACAAGCCCCTGGATCTCTCTGTATCCCAGTTTCCTCATCTGACTGAAGATATCATCCATAATGCCACCATTTCAGGGCTCAGAAAGGAAAAATATGAAAATAATGACTATGTTTTAGGAAGCTAAAAAATTGTACAAATTTTGGGGCGCCTGGGTGGCTCAGTGGGTTAAAGCCTCTGCCTTCAGCTCAGGTCATGATCTCAGGGTCCTGGGATCGAGCCCCGCATGGGGCTCTCCACTCGGCGGGGAACCTGCTTCCCTTCCTGTCTGTCTGCCTGCCTTTCTGCCTACTTGTGATCTCTGTCTGTCAAATGAATAAATAAAATCTTAAAAAAAAATTGTACAAATTTTTATTAATACATTTGATAGAGGTAAGTGTCAAGGGCAAAACTGGCATATGAATGATACCTTAAGATATTATAGAAATTACTAAAGGAGTCTTCAAAGCTAATTAGACCAATCTACCTTTACAGATGAGAATCCCAGAGTGCAGAAAGTGACTCATCCAAGGGTAACTGTCAGAACTAGAACTCACACTTCCTAATTCCCTAGCCAGTGTTCCTTCCACTGGGTTGTGGTATTTCCCAATGTTGTGTTCAGGACTGGCCCTTGCCAAAGGTCAAGCAAAATGATCTGCTGAGTGTCTCCTTTCCAGTTTGGTTTTTTTTTTTTAAGATTTTAGTTATTTGACAGACAGATCACAAGTAGGCAGAGACGTAGGCAGAGAGGGGGGCGGTAGGCAGGCTCCCCACCGCGCAGAGAGCCTGATGCGGGGCTCGATCGCAGGACCCTGAGATCACGACCCAAGCCGAAGGCAGAGGCTTTAACCCACTGAGCTACCCAGGCACCCCTCCTTTCCAGTTTTGATTTGAAAACCATCCCCCCTTCTAATATTGTACTACTATATAATCACAGTGAATTTCCACACCAAAAGTGCTTTCCTGTGAAGGATGGTCTAGTTATCAATGCAGAGAAAACTTGTTAAAATAAAGGCAATCAGAGTTCTGCATGGAAATGGAAATTCAATCAGCCTGATGATTTCCAGTGGCATAGAACCTGTCCTACAACTGAGATTAAACTCCCTGAAATCTAAGCCCATCTAAAACCAGAAACCCTAGTTTCTTCATTTGCCTCCACAGCATCTCCTCCCTGCACTTCTCCAGGTACAAAATCTTGGGAGTCATTTTTCTCTTTTTCTGTCACTGTCTTAAGTTAACATCTTATCTGGGATCCTCTTGAGAGTAGAATGGAAGTCTGACTCATCTTCACAAACTCCCCGGCATCTCCCAGTATGCCTGATGCCTCTCACCCATCGGCTGTTCAAAACTGTTGCACAAATGTGTCTCTAGGAAAGCTCTTGTGAAACTTTTCAAAAGGTCAGGTTTTCTCCAGGTCTCAAGGAAGGAGGATTTCTCTCTGCTTCTCTTCACACTTGAAATCATGCAACATTAAGAGATAAATTAATCTGGGATGCCTGGGTGGCTCAGTTGGTTAAGTGGCTGCCTTCGGCTCAGGTCATGATCCCAGCATCCTGGGATCGAGTCCCACATCAGGCTCCTTGCTCGGTGGGGATCCTGCTTCTCCCTCTGCCTCTGCCTGCCACTCTGTCTGCCTGTGCTCCCTCTCTCTCTGACAAATAAATAAATTTTTTAAAAAATTTAAAAAAAAGAGATAAATTAATCTACTTCACTGCAAGGTGGGCTAATGGATAGACCCCGCGTAAGTCAGATCCCAAAACAATCCTCAAAACAGAATCTCCCCAGCTGCCAGGTTATAGGAGACCTCACTCTTAATAGTAATTTTTCCACTGCAGATTACTATAAATTTCATTAGCATGCTTGCTCTTCTAATCTGTGGATCTGTCCATTTATCACCATACTGTAATTTACCTTGTGCTATTTCCCTTGTTTGTGTTATTATCTCATATTGGTAATTCAGTCCCCGACTGTATACTTTTTGAAATAATCAAATAATGAAATGCAAATCGGCTTAATATTTTGAATGCCATATCCAGCAAAGATGCAGAAATATGGAAAAGTAACTTGGTTGAAATGTTAAGTAGGCTTTGTTAATTCCAAACATTGGCTGCGCACTTGAGAGTTTGCATCTGGCCAAAGTGTGCGCGTCCTTCAGTTGGCCTCTGCAGAAGAGAACGGACATGGGAACAGCGGCTCAGTCTACCCAGATTTCAAGAGAGAAAGTTTTCTCAGGAACTTTGGGGAAAGCTTTGGGGAAGGATCACCTTGGCTGATGATAATGGAGAGAATTCTGGTACAGTTTCGTGTATCCACTAACCCCTGGATTCATTTATGCAAGCCATTTGTTTATCAGAAAAGTAGAGAGATGGAATTAATAGGCAAAGTGTAAGCCCTAGTCCTTGTCCAGGACGATGGAAAGAATCAAAAGTTTCAGGTTGCATAAGGGAAAAAATGTAGTGCTCTTCATCAAGAAGAAAAGTTTCTGTTGCTATCATGTCAGCATTTCAGCTTTGCATTCAGATTGGCTCCCTTCATGGGGCAACATATAGAGGTTCATTTTCACAGAAAGAAGTGGGTCATTTCTCCCTCCTGTCTATTTGTAAAATAGGACATCACTTATAGGAACCTGAAGCAGATTTCCACTCCGGTTGCACTGGCTGAAACCTAGCCACGTCCATTCCTCTAAACTAATCACTGGCAACAAAAAGGAGATTACCAGGCTTGAGTTAGCCTAATCGGGATTTGCCCTTAAGCTGTGATCACTTGCTCCAAGGAATAGACACCTACACAGACTTGAGTTTATGTCTGCAAGAAAGAAGGAAGGACCAGACTTTGGTAAGTAACCCCCAGTGAAGCAAGCACTCATTCTATAGAATGGCATAGGAATCACATCTCTAAGATTGGACTCTTCTTGCCATGACATTTGTTAGGCGGGTGTGAAGAAATTAGTGATCCTAACATCTTACAGTGTACCTTATTAACTAGAGATAGAAGGGGGGAAATGAAATTATACTAGTAAACGTTCTCCAAATTCTGACTTTACATGGGAATCGTCAGAAGTGTTTTCACTTGTGGGATCGTACATAGAGATGACAATTCAGTAGCTGCTTCTCTGAGAGCTGGAAGATAAAGTCTATACTATGTATGACTAACTATGGGAGAAAACAAGGAGGCTGAGCTTAGGAACCTGAAATTCAGTCAAGGTGGCCTGGGTCACATTTCGTAAAGATGGACCAGGGGGTGGGGTTATAGTGAATAAGTCATAACCTAATCAACAACATCACATCTTGTTAAGAGAAGAATCCTGAAATATTTTTAAAAGAATCCTGGAGGCAATGATTGTCAGTGCCTATTCATAGAATGCTCTAGAGTAGCCTTCCTTGGCAAGGTAAGAGTGTCTCATATTATCTTAACTGAGAAGCTCTCCCTAATATCAACAATCTTCCCATAAGGGAAGATCTGTTAACATTTTCTACAGGGACTGAATGCACTGGGTAGGTTTATGCAAGCAATCTGACTTCTAGACAGGTAAACTTCTTGCTATGGTCTGAATGTTTATGTCTCCCACAAATTCATATGTTAAAATCCTAACATCGAATGTGATGGTATTAGAGTAGGGCCTTTTGGAGGGGATTAGATCATGAGGGCCCTGCCCCTAGTGCCCTTATAAAAGAGGGCCGAGAAAGCTTCCTTGCCCTTTCTACTATGTAAGGTTACTACAATAAGATGGCGTCAAAGAGGAGACCAATTCTTACCAAATACTGAATCTGCTGGCACCTTGATCTTGGACTTCCCAACTTCCAGAACTATGATAAATAAATGTTTATTGTTTATGAACCACTCATCTATGTTATTTTGTTATAGCAGCCCAAAAGGACTGATACTTCTCATTGTCAAACAATGAACCGACTTCCTGATACTGTAGCAGATAATTAGGACTTCTGCGTATATCCAAAAGAGGCGTACATGGACACACCCAAATGTCAGTTGATATCTATTTTTTTCAGTTATTGTCATCTCTCCCCAAGACGTAGATCTACTCCACAGCAGTGAATAAAATTGAAACATGTAGTCCTGAATGGCTGTTTACTGAGACAAGTGTCACCTGCACAGCCTCTCAATTGATTAGTCATTTGTTTTTGGTACCATCTATAATAAGGAATTCTCCAGACTGCTGATTAGTAATTAGTTAAAATATTCTAATTTTTATTTAATAAGACAAGAAAACCCTTCCATTTTTGTGCCAAATGTCTTCAACTAATTCAACTTGACAGAATCTACAAAACTTAACTGATTAAGCCTTACTCAACTAAAAATTCCAGCCTTTAAAAAAAAATAAATTTTTATTTGTTTATTATTTTGAAATTGTTGTTGTTGTTGTTGTTTCAAGAAACTCCTCAGAGAAGCATCTGTCAAGTGTTCTGTTTTTTTAAAACCCTCTCCTGGGATCTATAAAGATTCAGTTCAACCTCCTGCATCTCCACCCACAGGCTCAGAGATGCTTGTTCACACTGAGATCATGGAGCCAGCAGCTTGCAAATGTCTCAAACACTGAGGAAAAATTCAAGTACTTTCACAGGACTATGACATGAAAAAATAATCTAAGAAGCATTTCAACAAGAATTGCAATCAGAAGTGGTTCTGATTAACTTTCAGGCAACTGATCTGAGCAATCTGTTCCTAACATAAAGCTGTTTCTAGTAACCATTCCATTGTTCTTCTTCCACCAGACTGAAACTCTTCACATGTGCCTTCCACTTTTTACAAGATCTATCCTTATTAAAACACAGTCCGTGGTCTTAATTTATTCAAATTTGTACTCTCTAGCTCCTGGCACACGGGGTGGGGGGGGGGCACTACTCATCAAATGGCAATGAATAATCGTTGCTAAAGGTTGTGGGGTTTCCTGTAGGGATAAGGTGTTTCTTGCCATGAACTGCAGCATGCAGGAACCCCAATGTCAAGACAGGTTCATTGATTAACCGGGGAAATTAACTTTTTCCCCCAATATCGAAAGTGGATGCGGCAATGAAAATAAAGATGTCTGTCCTCCAGTTTGGCTGCAGAGTGAAGCTGCTTACTTCCCTTTAAAATTTTGCATAAAACCAACGTCTCTCTCCTAGATTTAAATGAATCCTTGAACAGAACCTGAAGTCTTTCTTTTATTATTGTAAATACCATCTCATAAATCTGAAACTAAGGCAAAACAGAAAACCGAAAGCTCAGTGATATTTAAATCAGCAAAATGTAGACCACACACTCAGCTGTATTCACATTTTGTTAAAATGATATGCTTTAAGAACCAATTAGTAGAGTGCATTATGTATGGACATAAATACTCTGTTACTCACACGCCTATAGGAGACCTGGAGAAAAACCACTCGATGAGGACCCATTGGTATCAGCCAGTACTGAAATTAGCTGATGCTCAGACATCTCTAGCAAGAGTGGGTCAGTTTTCAACACCAAGGAATGTAATGATAGCTTGCTCTCCATAGCACATCCTAAAGCACCAGACCTAATTCTGACAGTTTATATGTCTCCATCAGTGTACATGCTTATTGCTTGGAGTGTGGTCCAAGAACGAGCAGGATCACCATCACCTGGGAGCCTGATGGGCAGAATCTTAGCTCTTGCGCATGCTCATCCCCATGCACACCCATGCCCACGAACACACCTTATGCCCCCCATGTCTCTGCCCCAATCACCACTTCCGCTCCCAACACACTGAATCATAATCCTCTTTTTAGAAGATCCTCAAGGGAGTCAAATGCACGTTAAAGTTTGACAGGTGTATATCACTGTAAAAGTAAATAACTTCTTTAGTGTCCTCCATTTTACTAGGTTCTACCACAAAAAGCACACAACTCAAATGATTGTTTATCAGTATACAAAACACAGAGAGAGAAAATTTTCCCCAAGGAGGAACAGACTGAATAGTATTAACAGTGCTTTAAACTGTAATGAATTCCCAGTCTAATTCACTATGAGGTTTCAATTTATACCACATTTAGAGTACTCCAGGTTCAAGTAATCACTGCAGTAATTAGCTTACTTCCAGTCCTCCAAAATAAACCCACTAATTTTTGCAATCAGCCTTCATTTGGTTAATCACCAGTTTAATTGATTTAATTAGTTTGATCTGCAAAATTAGTCAAGTGTAAATACTGTTTTGTAAACAGACTTTAGCTCCAAGCTGTAAGATAGGGAATTCTAATTCAAACCTAGAGTTAATAACAAAACCCACACATACAGGATTTGTCATGGAATACAGCAGTTGCAAGTTTTCCAGACAGAGGCCCTTGGAGGTTCTGGCGAATGTTTTGGAAATGTACTATTGTAATTACAGTACTGACTAAGCTATGAGATACATCTCCTCCCCTCCTCCCAGCTAATTCTAACAGATATCACAATTACGACACAGTGATTGTGTTTTGAAGATTATAAGACAAATTCTTTCCATATCTCTTTCTAAATGAGCTGGCTCAGATAACTCTAATGTTCAGAGGGCTGTTCACATTTGAATTTCATGTTAATTTTAATATGTCAAGCCTTGCCCACTGAAGGATATTTTAAGCCTTCCCTGGAGCAAATTTTAATACAGGAATTAAGTTTTTTAAGCAAACATGTCTACTAACATATTGTTAAAACAATATGGAATTCAAAAGACACCATGTGATACAAAATATTTCTTCACTTTTTAGTTTTTTAAGACAAGTTCGGCGAGATAAAAATTCCCTTTAAACTCCCCCAAGTGAATTCATTCTAAGTGCTAAACTCAGGAGACTCCCTACAGAATAAGACTTTCCATTTAAAATCTCTGCCTAGTATACTGTAAATGAGGGAGGGATTAGGTAGGAAGGTAATTGTAGACTGTATTTTCCCAGATTGTTTCTCATTACTGAGCCACTATTAATGCTATCTCTTTGGAATTTTCCGCATCTTTGATTTTTTTTAATTCAATTAGTATTTTGTGAACACTTTGGGATTCAGTTAGTTGTGCTACTAACCGACATGTTTAAACTGGATTAAAAATCATTGGGGGGGGAAAAGCAGTGCTCTAAATAATTGATCAAATTGTTAAGAATGCAAAAGACAATGAACAGGGCTACCTAGTTACAATTTTTACAATGCACTGGATGCTGAGATAGAGGCTAGAGACAGGGGCGCGGAAGCAGGCTATAAGTACATGTCCTATTAGCTGTCATTCACACTTTAAAAATCTGTGCACCAGGTCAGAAAAAGGGTGTGGTCTTTTTTGTTCCATAGACGGTATTGAATTTATCTGTAAAGCATACACTTATTGGGCCGAAACCCCTTCATATTGCCTCAGAAATGCTTTCTTCCAGCTCAAGCTTTTTCTGTAATGAGGCAGAGAGTAAATATTTTAAGTTTTTCAGGAAAGCAGTCAGAATCATTATGGAAATGACTGAATGGGTATGGTTGTATTCCAGTAAAACTTTTCATGGCATCTAAAATTTGAATTTCCTATCATTTTTGCGTGTCATGAAATATTCTTCTTTTGATTTTTTTTTCCAAACACTTAAGAAGGTTAAAAGCATTCTTAATTCACAGGCTGCCGTAAAAAAACAGGTGGCAGCCAGATTAGGCCATGATTTCCCCACCCCTATTCCAGTTATTGTAGGACCGGTAGCTACTGAGAGTTAGTAGGGACACATTTCCAACTCTGCCAATTCAAAGTCCCTTTGATAACCTGCCATTTACAATTTCATAATGATTGCTCTTTGCTTACGGAGTCACTTCACATACCAGATCCGAAAGGCACAGGGGCAACAAGGAATTAGACATGGGGGTTCAGCCGGTGTTAAAGAAAAAGAAAAAAAAGATCAGAGACGTATATACAAGCAGGAGGTACTTACTGCATCTTTAAGAGTCTTCAGGGCAGAGTTGGGGCCTCCTCCACCTCAGGCTGCCTTATGTTCACTTAAACCCTTTTGGTGACATTTTCCCTACTGAATATTGTTCTAAATTATTTTTGCTGGAACTTGATTTCATTTGAAGCAAAATACTGTAGCTGTGGGAAGGGGAATTGGTTGAAAATCAAAGTGCAATTCTTCCACTCGTATTCTTCTGTAGAATGAGTCTGAGCCCCCAAATCTCTTCTGGAAGGTTTTTGCAGATATACAGTTGGGTATTATTACTCATTTCCCATTATCCCTGACAAGGCAGCTGGAACCATCAGCAATGGGGCTTGATAACTATATTTCAGAAAGCGCTTAATTTTCTACAAATTCCCCACAGATAAAAGATGAGGAGCCTAAAATATATTCATTTCAAATTGTTCCACTAATATTGCTGGAGAATTCCAAAAAGACAAAAAAGAGCATTTTTTAAAAAATGAGTCTGATTTAACCCATACCATTTCAGCAGCCATGGAAGCTTGTTTGGAAATTCTTACTGCATCTTAGTGGGTGCATGACTCTGGAGAGGTCATTCAATCTCTCTGAGCTACAACATCTTTTCTGTAAAGTGGGTTCACAGAATGTGCCTTGCTGACCTTGGGACATTGTATTGATGACCTTGGGGCATTCTCACATGAGAAAACTGGTATGGAAGTGCTTTGTACAAAGGACAGTGATTCCATTAAAGAGATTCCATTAACACACATGTACTCAGCATCTTCTAAGCTTAGGAGGCAGAAATCAGAAAGTGGAGGAAGTGTAGGCTAAATGTTATAAAGCAGTGGGAGCAAATGCTGTGTAGGCTGGAAGACCTCCATTCCTGGTGGGCAGCAGCCAGCAAAGTCTTGAAAGAGGAAAGAGCTGAGCAGAAGGAGGGAGGAACATTTACAGAGTGAGCAAGGCATTGTTCTTCCATCATTCCATAATTGATGACAACTTTTTTCTTTTCCTTCTTCTTCTTCTTCTAACGAAGACTTCCTGCTTCATCTTGGGTTATGTATCTGAAGTTTTCTTCTACAGGATTGGTACAGTGAGCACTCACTCCTGACTTCTTGCTGGACTTAGGCAGGGGTACCTGAAGAAGGAAATAAACCAAAACCAGAGCCGACTGCTTTCAAAATCTCTTATTGTTTCACTAGGTATGTTTAGATCTAATAAAATGTGCAATTGTTACATCTTATTACAGCTTTCCTGGACTTTTTAGGTATAACTAAGTACTCATAAAACCTTCAGATTCTTTGTGTACTATCTATATTTCCTAACAAAGAAAAAGATGTAAACTGCAGACTTTAAGCATCTTGGATATTAAAACATTCTCAGGGTATTTGTGTGAAATTGGTAAAGGATTCTGTGGGGAAAGGAGAAAACTGCCTCACAGATGAAACTGCCCGCCTGGGAGTTCCAAGTGAAATAGCAGTAGGATTCCAGAGTCTTACCTTTTTTTGCTGCAAAAAGTCCCAAAAATTATATGCCAGAGTATATCCAGGTCAATACATATGTTTGGCTGAGCTACCCAGGGCCCTGCTAAACTCCCCACTGTTTTTACAGTCAGTATACTTTTCATATCTTGGGTGCTAATTTGTATCATTCGCAAAAACAACTGTGAAAGCTATTTGGTGCTTGCAATGCAATTACCACTAAAGAGGTTTTGGGGTATTCTCATTAAACTGAGTCCCAGATGTTTTTGCCCTCCTGATTTGTGTTGATTTGTTCTTTGTCGGTTCTAATTATCAATCAAGATGAATGAATTCGTCGTTTGCTTGGTGAAAAGCCTATTTCTGCATATGATCAGGTCCCAAGCTAACAGAGCCTTCAGAGATATCTAACCTAGGGATGGGCCATTTCCTGTGCTCGCTTGCACAGACTGATGGAACAAGCAGGATTGCTCTCTACTGCGTGTGTTTGAGGTATACATGCAAATTGTGTTTTCTGTGAGTGTGTGCAAAAACATGCATACACAGATGGATACACACACATTTCTGGACTGACTACAGATCTACATGTAACCTCTGCCTCTTCTAGCACAATATATTTGATGGGAAGACTTTCATATTAATAACCTTTCCAGGGGGAAATCTCTAATTGCTGAGCCAGGAAAAAACTATGCCCTGGGAGCCTGATTACAATATTTTAGTATGTTTGCTTCCCTTGGAGTTTCCAGCAGTCTGCTCTTAACAGAGATACAAACTACCCAGGGTGTACTCAGTACACCTCATGGAAGATTAGGACACCTTGTGCTCAGTGTTAAACCACGGTCTCCTTTACCTCCACAGACCTCCTGTTCACTCGCAAGCATTCTCAAAAGCAATGTCTGCGGTCTCAGACTGGCATGACGCCACCACACATGAAGCGTGAGTATCTTTTTATGGCAGTTTCCGATGCTCTTGGGAACAAATTGGCCATCTAACAAAGATTCTTTGAACTGGGAATTCACATGGCTTTGGATAGGAAGAAATGTCTGTCTGGGAGGCAGACGGAGGGGGGAATAGCACCAAGCAGCAGGTATAGTCATTTGTTAGCAAATTCCAATGCTTCCACTCATCAGTGCATAACATTACAAAGGGGAGAAGAGCCTTTATTTCTCCAGTAACAGCAGGCAACATCACCTGTCCTCTCTAAAGGAAATGCAACTGAAAATTGTGTGTGTGTTGAAAAGGGAGAAATTAAGTCTGCCTTATCAAAGACATATGATAAGCATTTTCATTCAGTTCATTTGAGTCTGTGTACATATTTATTCCAATATGCATATATTATAAATTATAAACATATATACAATGACTGTTTATTATATATAAAATATGTTTATTATGTTTATCTTATATATATAAAATGTTTATTTTATGTGTATAAAATAATATATAATATGAATTATATATATAATGACTGTTTTTGCAAAAGGCCCATTCTCTAGTTATCTAGGTGAGCTAACAAAAAAAAGTGTCATTAATGTACACTGACATAAATTTTAAAAATCACTGTTTTTAACATTTGGAAGACAGCTCTGGGGAAATCTTGAAATCATATAAGCCCATCCTTGGTAGATTGGTTAGATGTTAATTTGTCTTTAGGAATGAAGGAAACAGGCTCCATTTCTACATGTGGGTCACTCATTAGTAAGCCATTTTTCAGCATGAAAAAACTTTAATTCTCTTTTGTTTTAAATCAGTTAAGGGGCAAATCCTTTCCCTTGAATTAGTAAGAGCTTCTATAACTGTCACAAAACATTTTCCTAATATCCCTTTAAAAAGTCCAGGGAACTCTGACAATGAGCATCAAGATGTTTAAAAAAGGTTTTCAACCTTTGACACAGCTATCCCCCTTTTAATGGAACCTATTACAAAAGAATTAGCCTAAATACCTAAAAAGTGTTTATGTACAACGGTGTTAGTTACAGTCTTAATAATAACAAGGAAAATTGGAAATGGAATCCTTCATTTTGACTCATTTAGGTTAAGTAAACTATCAGACAGCCAATGAAATATCATGCATTCATTAAATGTATTTGCAAATACATTAAGTATATTTATTTACAAACTTGTATTTGTTTTTTACAAATGTAAGTTTGTAAATATATTTACAAATATTTATATATTTGTATATAATTATTATATGTAATAGATATATCTGTTAATAATATACATATTATATAAATATAACATATTTACATTAAATGTTTTACATACTTATGTAAGCAAGAGGAAATATGTGCATTAAAATGTTGAATTAAAATTGCATAAGTAATACAATCTCTACTATGTTACAGGAAAAAGACTGGAAATCAATGGACTGAAACGTTAACAGTATTTATTTCTAGGTATGAAACTATGGGTGAGTTTTCCCACTTCCTTCTCTTCTATAGTTTCCACATGGTCTATCCACAATGAGAGGTGATTGCAATATGGAAATAAAGTTTAATTTAGAAAACAAATGGGCAAAGACATGTGCCACTACTGCCAGAGGTGGTCAGCAGACAGATGAGAGAAGTTTTAGTTTATCATTTGGGAAATCCACATTAGTCACATCCCTTTCAGGAGTAGGGTCAGATCGTCGTTGTTGGGTCGGCGGGTTGTTGGGTAGGTGGTTCCAGGAATGCAGGAGGAACAACAGAAATGACCGCTGGGGCAGTCATCTTCCAGCCCCCCCCCCCCTTCCTTAACCCTTGACTCTCTCGCCAAAAGGGTGTACACCCAGGTCATGCCTCCTTAGGTAACCTGATACCTGTGCAGCAAACAGGAGTTATCAGGAGCCCTCACCCTATACCTTCCGATCACCAAATATGGATGTGAGCCCATGCCCTACCTTGGCCCGATAAAAGACCCCCGCCAACTCCCTCCCAGTGCGACTTCCTCGACTCCCCCTTTCTGAGTCGCGGAACCTCGACCGAGGGTGCCCACCTCCTCCCGGCGCGACTTTCCTGGCTCCCCTTCTCCTGAGCCCTGAAACTTCGCCGCAGAGTGCCTTTAATTAATCTTGCCTTGCGCCTACCTCGCCTGGTTTTGTGTTTACCTCGCCTGCGAAACCTTACAGTCGTGTGTTGCAGCTCGTTGCAGCTCAAGGAAATCACCCTTCCATTTCTAACTCTGAATAATTTTCTGTATGGGGTGGGGGATGGGGAGCATCTAGCCTGAATCAAAATTCTCAGGGAGGAGTCCGTGGATAATCATCTGAGCTGGGAACATAAGACGAGTCTTTGCCTGTCATTAAAGAATTCCAGTTGCCTGCGGATGAGAAGAGTCACTCAGAGGAAGATGTGGGACCAAATGAGATGACGCTGTTGAAGTGAGGACTTTGGAGCTCAGCAAAGAAGAGGCCAGAATAGCCAGGAGGTGACTCTGCAGTGGCAGGGCATAAGATGGTGCCCATGAGGAAGAGGCCCGCAGGAAGCCAGGAGGCTCCCTGCAGGGTCCCAGTGGGGAGAGCCCGGATGGGGGTGTGGCTAGGCCTTAAATCTATCCCTGAGAAGTCTTATGATTTTATGTTTCTTGCATTTCTTTTGTCTGTTTCCTTTCAGTTTTCCCTGTGCCTCTGATAACTGTCTTCAAGGCCAGACAGACTTGAGCTGTTACCTGTGCCCTAACCAGAGGATTAAAGCAGAACAGGTATGTCCTTGCAATGGAGCACAATGGCAGAAACAGCAAACCAAGTGAGCTTAGCCCCAGCCTGTTCTCTTGGGGAAGGCCAACTGGAAGCTTTTTATGTCATCATTGCTTGGTTAAGGCCAAAAGACCTTTTTATGAATTCTTTTGAGTAAATTTGAAATTTATATTCAAAATCACATGGCCAGGACGCCTGGGTGGCTCAGTGGGTTAAGCGGCTGCCTTTGGCTCAGGTCATGATCCCAGCGTCCTGGGATCGAGTCCCACATCGCGCTCCTTGCTCGGCAGGGAGCCTGCCTTTGCCTGCCACTCTGTCTGCCTGTGCTTGCTCGTTCTCTCTCCCTCGCTCTGACAAATAAATAAATTTTTAAAAAAATTTAAAAATAAATAAAAATAAAATCACATGGCCATATTTTGCCATAAAATTAAAAAAGTGTATTCTTAATTCGAAGTCTGAATTTCGGCTCAAGCTCAGGTCAAATTTATAGAAGTCACCCTTTCAATTCCTTGACGGAAGTGTCCTAAAGATAACATCTGTGAGGGGCCCAATCCTTGCTCAACCATTTGGATGTCTTCTGCACTAATAGCCCCTCTTCATTCCACTGTGGCCTCTTTATTAGAGCCACTGCCTTGTCTCCTCTTGCATACACTACCTTTATATCTCTCTTCTCCCAAGTGCATTTACAATGAGCTCTCCCCAGCTTGCTGCTTGTCACCTGATGGTCAGAATGGCAACGGTCGGATAGAAGCTCAAAGAATAGGAGATCACGCAACCTGCTCCCATCAGTAGTTGAACCTCTCCCTCCTCAACCTGGCCCCCCGAATTAAAAAAGGCATATCAAGAGAGAAAATACATGAAGACAATATTAACAAATCGTGTGTGTGTGTGCATGTAGTGTGTGATTTAAGTTTTTCAGAAACTGTTTTTCAGGACAAGATTGGAAACAATCAGGAAAAATTTTAATTTCATGTGATAAAACGTTTACAGTAAAAGCTAAACATATGCTGTTTCTATTGAGCAGATTTCACTTTGAGATCTTAAAAATAACCCAGAATTTCAATGTAAAGGAAAAGGAATTTTTAAAACAATGTAATTGTGGCTTCACAGTTTACCAGCTGCTGTGTCTCCTACTACGAATCACAGCTCATCTTAAAAGACTTAACTTTGTGTTAAATAAGAGGAGAGAGTTAATTTAGGAAGCGATTACAGTGGAGGCGTCTTAGAGCAACAGTGATTGTGGCACAATTAGTCTTCAATTTGTAATTGAGAGTAACTCCCAGAGGACTAACTCACTGATGAATTTCAAATAAGCAGACTTCAAAACTAAGAAGAAAAATGGCTAATTATAGGCTAAGAGGGAAAGGAAGGTGGGGAAAGAAAAGAAGCTGAATCTATGGGATTCCAGCCGTGTTTCCTTCAAACCTGGAATGGCCAAGAGGATGTGAGCTCACATACAGCTGGGAGAGCCACACACAGACAAGGAATGGGGTAAAAAGGCCAGAGTGAGACTGACAGAACACGTCTGCTGCTCACCAATCACGGAAGAGGCTGTGGTCTGAAAATGGACAGGCCCAGGTTTTATGGCAGCCAGTGACCTAAAAAGCACGAAGAGGCTTAGGTTAACTGCATATGGCAAGGAATGCAGAGAGAGGCTTCACTTTGCCTATCCCGGAGTTGGGAAGAGGCCCCCATACTGCTTGCTGTGGGCTAGGCGAAGGGGGAAACCAGTCTCCTGGCAGCCAACACACCACTCAAAGGCGGAAGCTCTGAAATTTCCCTACCAGCCACCTCCAGATGAAGATGCACAGGCTCTGCAGAGGTAGCCTTAGCCCAAGTTTCTATTAGTTAGGAGCCTTTTGGCAGCCAAGGCAGGGGACTTCCGATTCCTCCTTCTGTGTCCCAACATTTGACAGGGTTGGGGAAGGTTACAACTTGCATCTGACTCAGTGGCAGACAAGAGAGGGCAATTCCTCCTCTCAGGAATGTGCCCAAGAATGAAAGTCTTATTGCTCCCTCTTCTTCCTTCCCTGGCTGGGGAAAACTCCTGTGACTCCACACATGGGTGGTCTTATTAGGAAAACTCTGGGCATCACATTCACCCTTGTTGTGCCTACCGGTCAGAGAAGGTACAAGACCCAGCTAAATGGGGCATCTATAGAAGCCCCTAAAGTAACACCCAGAGCTCCAGAAACCAGGACCTTGAGGCAGTCTCCTTATCTTTGTAAGTCCAAACAACCAAACATCTGCTTTCCATCTAAGAATCTCATTTTGCTCAGGGACATCAACTTCCCTACTCCTAGAAAAAAGAGGAAAATACTTCTTGCTGTTGCCTTGGAATCTAATAGGACTGTGCTTGGTTTTAGTGTCCCAGGTTATTTTGGCTGTTTTGCTTCAAGTGACAGTGCCTCTGTTTCACTGGGGATGGGGTTTACCCCTCCCAGCCAGTGATGAGTATGTGATTCAGCCCTGCAAAGGTTTCCTATTCCCCTGGCCGCATGATTGTTTCAGGGTTAAGTACACAATCTTAGCAGGCCCTAACTGTCTCCATGAGACTTTTAAATATGAATACTGGGAAAGAGACAGGATCTTCTTTGCTAGGGTCATGAGACAAAAGCACTGGGTAAGCCAAGACCCACTGGGAGCCATTTTTTCCTCTCGTATGGAGAGGCCTACTAAGAGTAAAGAAAACCCAAAAGAATTAAATGGGAAAATGAAGACAGACAAAATCCTGATAATATCATTGAAACTCGGGATATACTTGTGCCTGAAGACAGTGTACCTTCTGACTTCTTAGCTGATCCAGCCAATAATTGCCTTTTGGCTCAAGCTAGTTTGAATTTCTATCCCTTATAATACTGAGAGTCTAGGCTTAAGGCAAAGGGAGAATAGGGCCCACACCAGATTTTGTATTATGCCCCATTTGTATAATTATATACCCCATAGGGTCATATATTCCTACAGAAGTAACATGTAGCTTGGAGAAGGGGAATAATGGAGGTCCTTAACCAAATTTTCTTGTTCTATAACCCAGGCTTAGGAAAAATGGTTCTTCTGATGGACTGTGTGTTCCCTGTGAGCAAGAATCACATTCATTTTGTGTTTCTTAGTTCTCTCAAACCTTGTAGATGCTCAGAAATTTGGCTGAGTTGGTTTTCCTTCTAACAGATAAAAGAATGACACAGCAATTAACTACAATAAATTTAGTTACTTTTACTGAGTTCTCACCATGTGAGGGCAGTCCAGAATTTGGGAGTGTATCCTAGATTGGATTCCTCTGAAAGTAAACCCTGTAAGGACTTGGGTGCAGGTAGTCTGTCTGGGAGGAGAGAGCAGAGAAGAACAATAAGGTTCATGTGCTAGTGAATGCTGACGCAACTGGGCTCAATTCCACCGCAGGGCTCTGAGGAACCATGGAGGGCACACCTCAGAAGGCCACCACCCTGAGAGGGGAGGCTGGAGGATTTATCCACCCACATTGGTTGAGGGGTACTTCCCAGGGTACTAACCTCCCATTCGTTCAACACACGCATGTGCACACACACACACACACACACACACACAAACTGGGTTGCATCTGTACATGGCTGAGTGGCCTTCTGCATCTTATGGAACAGCCACCACAGCTGTGACGAAACCAGACAAGCTGAGGGAAATGGCATGGTGATCAAGCAGCACCTCCAAGCAGTCAATATTCCTAATAAAATTTGGAGTTGAGATACCCAGAAAATTAAAGGCATTATTTGTGGTATTCTTGGAAAAAACACATTAGGAAATTGAATGGCCTTATAAAGGCCAGGTATAGTGTCTCCCTGGTCTGTTTCAGATTTCACAGCAAATCTTGGGAAGTATCCTCATGAGCATGTGTGACCACACATTTTTTCAGTCATTCAAACAGTACTGGTCCACAAGCTTTGGAAGGGCAGGAGCTGTTGGTTTGGCTTATTGGTATATCCCATTGTAGAACAGTTCCTAGCACACAGCACAAGTTGAATAAATATCTGTTGAGTGGATTAAACAATAATAAGAATTTTTAAAGTATGGTGGTCACTATGTATTATTTCTAAGAGATTTGGGGTTAGCTGGTCCTTTATGCCACATCAGTGTATCAGGTATACATCTTAAGGCCTGAGCTTTATGAACATTGCATACCATTTGAGCCAGACAGATCATAAGCACCGTTAATAGAATACTAAGTTTCTGGGCAGTAGGGAAGTAACATAGGACTTAAGTGACCACGTAGACAGGTGGATAGGAAAGTGGGAGTTTTCACGGGAAATTTTTCAATCACAGATTACATATGGCAGCAACCTACTCTTGAAGATAACTGGAGCCCATTAAGATGAAAATGTTGGAAAAAATTGCCAGAAACTTCTTCCCTCTGCTTCCTATGTTTGTCCAAATCTTTTTTAATCCCAGAGAGATGCAGTGACAGAAGAAAATATCCATTCCTTCATTTGTTCATTCACATAATCAATGAACAGTTGAGTCCTGCTATGTACCAGACATTATGCTTATGAGGGTGCAACAGTGAGCAAAACAGACACAATCCCTGTCCTCAGGGAACTTACAGTCTGGTGTGGAGATAGACATTAAATATTCATGTAAATAAGTATGTAATAATACATTGTCATGGCGGCTGAGGACTTTTTATAAGAAAGGATAAGAAGAGACATTTTTGAATGGGAGTTCAGGGAAGGTCTTGGAGGAAGGGACATTTACAATGAGATCTAAAACATGAACAGGAGTGAGCTAGACCACAGGGAAGGGGACTGAGTCTTAAGGAGAGCAAATGCAGAGATCCTCATGGGGGAAGGACTTGCCAAGCTCAGTAAATTAAAAGAGGGCCAGTGACTGGAAAAAAGTAATTGAGAGTGCAAAAGATAAAACCAGGTGCACCTTGGTGGCTTAGTCAGTTAACCATCTGTTGTCTGCCCTCTGCTCAGGTCATGATTGAGTCCCTCAGGGGGAAAAAAAAAATCCTTGCTCAGCAGGGAGCCTGCCTCTCCCTCTGCCTGCCACTCCCCCTGCTTGTGCTCTCTCTCTTTCTCTCTCTGACAAATAAATAAATAAATAATCTTAAAAAAAAAAAAAAAGGCAAAACCAGGAAAATAGCAAGTGGCCTTGGAGGCCACACTGAAGTCCTTGGATTTTGCCCTAAAAGTAGTGGGAAGCCACCGAAGAAGGGTGAGCAGGGAAGTGCAATGCCCTTGACTGGCTGCTTGTCTTGAAGGCTAGCTGGAAAGGAAGCAGGGAGTTCAGTGAGAGGACTATCCCCATGGTACAAACACAACCAGGGCTTGGACTGGGGTTGGGGCCAAGGAAACAGGTGGACATGTTTGAGATGGGGTTTGGGTACAGAAATGACAAGACAGACTGGATGTGGAAATGCAGGAAAGGAAGAATGAATGCAAGGATGACTCCTTAGATTTCTGGGTTCAAGTAGCGAGAGGCTTGAGGTATCAGTAACTGAGATGGGGGGGTGCACCTGGGTGGCTCAGTCATTAGTTGTCTGCCTTTGGCTCAGGTCATGATCCCAGGGTCCTAGGATCAAGTTCCCCATAGGGGCTCCTTGCTCTTCAGGGAGCCTGCTTCTCCTCCCCCACTCCTCCTGCTTGTGTTCTCTCTCTCTCTCTTGCTGTGTCTCTGTCAAATAAATAAATAAAATCTTTAAAAAAAAATTAACTGAGATGGGGGAGACCAGGTGACTAGCAGGATAGAGGTGGGAGAGCCAGGGTTTAGTTTGGACATACTAAGTGTGAGATGAAAAGTTGGGATGTCTCATGAAGACGGGTTGAGACTACAATTAGAAACCAAGAAAAGGGAAGTGAGCAAATTCACCCACCAGGATACTTCAGGAGTTTCATGTTTATTATAATTACTTATGATAATTCTGAAATATACTTGGTTCCTAACAACCAAGAATGGAAATGACTGCATGTAGATTTTACAAATGGTTTGACTTCATGTCATTTCATGACCATAGCAAGGCTCAGTCAACGATTTCCAACTCTCACTTATAATGTGAGTCCTTTAAACATGAATCACAGAACGCCATCACCTTTATTTTCCCTGACATGGCATTTGATACACAATTTATTCTCCTTGGATCGCCACCAAGTTTCTAGAGTTGAGATGTTCACAATACACTGACAGAAAAAAATTGGAAAAAATGCACCAACATTAATAGCAATTATCAGTGGATGGTCAAATAATGAATGACTTTGGGCCCATTTTTTAAAATTTCCATGTGTTTCATTTGAAAAATGGTATTAATTGATATTGTCTTGAGGTGCTGTGCACTTATCTAGTTTATGTTCTTATTTGAAAATAAAACACAGAATTATTAAAAACACTAACTAGAAGCTGGAACTATTACATTTGGCAGCATATTCACTGAATGGATGGGTTGTTTTCTTAAAGAAATGGCAGCTTGAGATTGATTGATTGATTTAGTAGTGGTAAATTACTGTCTTAATAACTCCCTACTACTCTGTTTTTAAGTACTAGCACACATTCTTATTCTTTCTACCTAAGAAATTATAAGAAGGTTTAAGAAAGAAAACACCATGGAGATTTTGTGTATCTGTGTTTATACATACATGAATACTGATATATGTATACAGATACATGTATATAAACATGTATATGCATCTACACATGTGAATATATATATTAATTTCTGCACAGTTGTTTGTAATCTGAAATGCAAAACAGTACTTTATAATGTTTATAGTAATGATTCATGGCTATGTTTATACCATGTCACAAAATCCAGCAAGTTTATATAAAAACACAATAAAAAGTATTGCTAGGCATTTTTAAGGAAAGCAAATGACTAGCAGATGTCCCTCCTTTGTATCCAATTGATCTCACTTACAGTGTGTGGGTTTCTATCCATCAGCATGACCCATCTCTGCGACAGTCCAATTAATAAGCTTACGTATGTAAAGGGGTCGAGTCTACATAACATTTTCCTAGATGTTCTTTCATTCAGCCCTTTCCAAAGCTTGTGAGCCAATCTGTCATGCTGACCTACCATCTTGCTGAGCTCAGCTAATTACAAAATGGGAATGATGTTCTATCTACCCCACAAAGTGGCTCCAGAGGCAGGATAGTATAGTTAAGCACACAGTCTTTGAAGTAAAAGAGACCCAGAATCTGAGCCCCAACTCTGCCACTGACTAGCTGAATGAGGACAAGCAAAGTATATCACCTCCCACGTTCCCAGTTCTTCATCAATAAAGAAGGGGTAATTTTAGGGATAATGAGAATAATAGTACCTGCCTCGAAGAGCAGAGATGGCCTATGCCAAAGTTATACCAAGTGACTGATAAATGATAAGGATCACTATGCTTGATATATAGTACCTTGAACATACATAAGTCATTACCACGGTAGCAACTTGTCACTGTTTTATTGATGAAGACACTGAAATGCCAAAAGGTTAAATGAGTTATTCAGTGATCACATGACTAATGAGTGGCAGTCTCACTAGAACCCTCTCTTCTTACACCTGACTTGTCCCTTCCTGTCCCCAGGCCCAGAGCTGTGTAATGTGCCCACATGTGAGTTCTGAATAAATATTTAGTGAGATCGTGGTAACTTTCCAATTGATTCAAGTATCTCCAACCCTACAATCAAAACCAATACATATGACCTCTAGCCAAGACCACTTTTACTTGACAGAATCATAATCTTAAGAATCAGCCGTGAAAACAGCAATAACCACCCCATGTTTTAGGTACATCACTTCAATTAATCTACACCTCATCACCACACAGCAACACGTGGTTGTCCATAAACCTACACCTCCCTCACAGATGGCTACACTGAGGTTCAGGGAGGGGAAGTAACTCACTCAAGGACACCCAGCTTATAACAGACAGCGTCACGTTTTGGATCTAGGCTTGCTGACTGCAAAGCCACTAACTCTGTCACTGACCAAGACTGATGATGACATCGCACAAAATTACGTCATACAAAGTGGACTCTGCCTGCCGGTAAACTGGGCAACCGTGTCCAACAGCATTCTCTCCGAGTTTTGTTTTTTTACCAAGTAAAAGTACTTGGTTCATCCCAACTTTATTTGGAAGGCCAGGAAAGTCGTGCTTTGTCCTTAAGTGGCTGGATCCACAACCCAGAGAAGAATTCCTTCAGTAAGGCTCACCCTGTTCCTCATTAATTCCTCTTCGATTTCACCTCATGGGAAAGACCGGGAACTGGCAGACTAGTAGGCCGTCTCTGCTGCCGAAGTCCAAGCTTTGCCAAGGACCTGCCAGGCTGGAAGCAGTCGCCGCCAGCTGGACAGCGACTCATCATTATTTCCTGGAAAGGCCCCTTGAGACCTTGAACATGAAAGAGCCTGTTTCCAACCAGAGGATCCTCTCTGGTCTGTGCTATGCCCACAGGGACGCTGCCGCGGTTGCAATATCAAGAAGCTACTGACACGGGTCTGAGATGACTTTGATAATAGCAGAGTCACAAGAAAAAGCCCTCAGCGGGCTCTAGGAATGCAAGCAGCCACCTTGGCTCACTAGCACAATTATGGCGCTCACCTGAGCTCTCCAGGAGCAACCTCGATGGGGGCTCTGCTCCTGCTTCCCCTGCTTTCTGTGTTTTGGAAACCCTAAATTGCTTTGTCTGAGAATTAGTAAGCTGCTCCACATAAACATTGTTCTCCAGGGTTGGTTACTTTGAACAGAAGCCACCAAAAATCTGTCTGAAAGGTCCTCCAGGCAAGTAACTCATAATGTTTAAAACAAAAAACAAAAAAAAAAATTTTTTTTTTTTGGCTTAGCAACAGTACATGTACTTGTGAAGCAACTGTGAATATTCAAATACTGTAATTGGAGATGATTTACATTGTTTTGAATTAACTAAAATTCCATTGTTAAGCACAAATACTGCTCCAGTAAATCATCATGCTTTTAATAGGTCCACGTGAGCAGGTTACCGAGCACATTAGGATTTATAACGCTCCTGGGGAGCTGACCACTGTATTATGCTTCCTGCTGCTAGGTAATATGCATGACACATTTCTGGACACTAATTCATTTATTTAATAGTAACAGTATGCAAAAACAGAGTTCAAAATGAGGCTGACAAAGGAGGTATAAAAGTTTTATTAATCCATAGCTAATCAAAGGCCAGTGGAAGGCATATAATGGTGGCATTTACAGACCATATCGAATGTGAATAAATTAACTTTTTGTTTCCTAAAATCTTACTAATAGGATGTATTCGACTTGAAACATTTATACTTTTAATTACAAAGGAAGGCAATTTGAAGCAGGTTTCCAGCTGTACTTTCCTTAAAAGCTACAACTTAGCATCAAGGATCAACACAAATCCTGTCATCAGCTGTTGTGTCAAATATGATCAATTACAACACAAGCTGCTTCATACTAAAAACTGCAATGTTGTTTATTTTAGTGCTGCTTTAATTGCATGCTGTCAATCATTAGAAAATTATTTTCTCTGAAAAATAGAGAGTATCTGCTTTTCTCCCATCGCTCTGATCACTACACAAAGCATATAAGCAGGTAGCATAATGCCTCTCGTAGAAAACCTTTTTTACAGTTTGATGGCTCGGTTTTGCAACAAATCAGAGCAAAGCAAGAAAGAATTTGAAGTACAAGCAAAGGAGAACATCAGGGAAGACCAAGAAACACTGAAGTGTGTGGCAGAATCATTCCCTTGATGTAATTCAGCAGCATATGTTGGGAGAATATTTGCTCATCTTTTGTAAATAGAAACAAAAAAAGACATCTAAAACACAGTCCTCTCAACATTCTAGAATTCTACCCACATTCTATTGCTGGGAGCATTTTGTAGCAACCAGCTAGTTCTTACATAATAACCTGAGTGTTGTTCTCATATTGAAGGTAAGAAAGAGATCCTAGAACTATCCATGGCAGTTGTTTCTTGATTTTGTGGAGCATAAGCTGAGAGTTTCTGGATATTAGGAGGGTTTATATTAAAGAAGGGTTCCATGGTCAAATGAGTGTGGGGAATGCTGGATTAAACATAGCTGTATAAACATGTATCTTTACTTTAGGTTTTTTCACAGCCTTTAATACACTAAGGAACCCTGTAAAACTCCAAGAGAAGGATATGGTATGAAGTGTTTCCCAAATTTATTTGATTGTGGAATTTTTACTGAGAAGGAAAAAGGCAACACCAATCTAAAATCCAGGGCCTATGGTTCACACTGACATTTAGGATTTATACCAATGGATCTTAAATCTTTCCTGGAGGGTCTCCAAATTCTGCCCTTGTCACCCCTCTCTGCTACCTATTGAGAGAACCCCACTCCCATCTCCACCTCAGGAACTTTACAGTGAGTGCCAAAATCCATACTCATACACCTTAACATACACACATACAATCTTCTATCACCAGTATCTGAACCTCTAACCCAGAAGTTCCTGGAAATACCTGTTAGTCAACTTGAGAGAAGTAACAAGTTTTAATACAATACAGAAGATGTACGTTATGCTTTATTTTATACACAGGGGATGCACTCAGAGCAACAGGCCTGAAAGGGTGGTAAATATTTCATGTTCATTGTAAAGCTCACAACAATCTCTATCGCTCTTTAATCAGGCACCCATGGGTATCAAGTGAAAAATAAATAGCCCCCACCCACAGGATTACTGTTGTATTTTGGCAGGATATGACTCACTCAAAAAGCACTGGAATGCTACTAAAATACTACCAGAGTTTGTAAGGAAGCTTAATAAAGTCACAGGAGATGAGACAATATTAAGACATCAATTGTATTTCTATATACTAATAATGAACAACTAGAAAGAAAATTTAAAACAGTACTAGGTACAGTAGTAGCATTACAACGTGGGGATAAATCTAACAAAATAAGTGCAAGGTTTGCAAGCCAGGAACTACCAAATGTCAATGGGAGAGATGACAAAACACCAAAATAAATAGAGCTGTATTGTGTTCATAAAATGCAAGACTCCAGATTAAGATCTTAATTCTTTCCAAATTGATCCTTATGATTATCAAAATCCCAGTCAGAACATCAAAAAGTATTTTGGTAGAAACTAAGAAGCTGATTCTAAAATTTATATTGAAAAGCAGAGGATCTAGAAAGGCCAAAACAATTTTGAAAAGAAGAATAAAATTGGAAGATAATCACTAATTGACCTCAAGACTTATTACTACAAGAATCAAGATAGTGTGGTATTGACATAAGGATAGACATGCAGATGAATGGAAAGTCCAGAAACAGACCCACAGAAATATGGTCAATTGATAGTCAACAAATGCGTTAAGGTAATTCAATGGAGAAAGTCTTCAACAATGGTACTGGAATGATTATACGTAATTGAATGTCAAAAAATGAATGTTGATCTTTCTTCACAGTACATATAAAAATTAACTTGAGATGGGGTGAATGGGTGGCTCAGTCAGTTAAAGCATCTGACTCTGGCTCAGGTCATGATCCCAGGGTCCTGGGATCAAGCCCCATATCTGGCTCCCTGCTCAGCAGGAGCCTGCTTTTCCCTCTCCCTTTGCTGCTCCCCCTGCTTGTGTGCAATCTCTCTCTCTGGCACACTCTGTCTCTCAAATAAAAAAATAAAATCGTCTTAAAAAATTACCTTGAGGGGCACCTGGATGGCTCAGTGGGTTAAAGCCTCTGCCTTCAACTCAGGTCCTGATCCCAGGGTCCTGGGATCCAGCCCCGCGAGCATGGGGCTCTCTGCTCTGCAGGGAGCCTGCTTCCCCGCCCGGCCCCCCCCACCCCCTGCCTGCCTCTCTGCCTACTTGTGATCTCTGCCTGTCAAATAAACAAAATAAAATCTTAAAAAAAAAAAAGATTAAAAAAATTAACTTGAGGTGAATCATAAACATATAACTGAAACCTAAAACTAAAAGACTTCTAGAAGAAATATATGACCTTAGGTTAGGGAAAGATTTCTTAGAACACAAAGAGCAAAAACCATAAAAGAAAAAAAAAATCAGCAAATTATATTATCAATATTAAAAATGTTTGTCCTTCTAAACACTCAGTTATGAAAATAAAATGGCAAGCTACAAGTCTAGCAAAAATATTTGCACAATAAATATCTGATTAAGGATTTGTATCCAGAATATAAAAACCTCTTAAATCAATAATAATAAAACAAATGAATCAATTTCTTAAGTGGGCAAAAATGTGAACGGATACCTCATCAAAGAAGAGATACCATGACAAATAAACACATACGTCATTAGAAGATACAAATTAAAAACACAACGAGCTGCCACTACATGCATATGAGAATGGCTGAGCACTAACAAGTCTGAAAACATGAGAAGATGCAGCAACTCTAACTCTTACATTAGTGTTTGGAATGCAAAATGGTACAGTCACTTTGGAAATCTGATCGAAGTTTCTTATAAAGTGAAATATATACGACCATACAATTTAATAATCCCATTCCCAGGTATTCACCCTAGAGAAATGAAACATAGGTCCAAAAAAAAAAACCTGTATGTTAATATTTACAGTAGCTTTATACATAATTTCCATAAACTGAAACGTCTCAAATATCTTTTAAAAAGGTCAATGGAGAAGTAAATTATTGTAGATCAGCACAATAGAATAGTATTCAGCAGTGAAGAGAAACTGATTCATGCAACGACATGAACAAATCTCAGAAACCCTTTCACTGAAAGGTGCCAGACACAAAGTAATTCATACTGTATGATTCTATTTATATAATAATCTTGAAAAGGCCAAACTATAGATACAGAAAACAGATCGGCGATTTCCAGAGACTGTGAGTTATAAGAGAGATTGACCAGAAAGGGCTACAAGGGAAAATTTAGAGACGAAGGAAATACTCTGTTGCTTGATTTTGATGGTAACAAAACTAATACATTCATGAAAACTCACTGAACTCAAAAGAAAGAATTCTACTATATGTAAGTTATACCTCTATAAAACTGATTTCTAAAGTAGGGCATAAATTCACACTTGCTTTGGTCCATCTTATATTCTATCTAACATAACCAAATAAACTGTGATTCTACAATTTAGTGGTCATATACATCTTTAATTTTAATGTGGAGGATTCAGGTTAGTGGACTCTTGATATTGAAAATTGTTTGACATATGGTCACAACCACAGTGAAATTTCCCACACAAGTGGTAAAACACACTGGTGTTATGGGAATTCTTAATTGAAGGAAGTGGCCAGCTAAAAACCACAAAGAAACAGAAAGTGCCAGATGTGGTTCTGCCTACCGGATCTGAAACTTCTCAGTCCTGGCTCTGATCCGAGGAACTCTGAGCATCTAAGCTAGACAAGCAGCTAGAAAGCCCTTCCAATCAGGGACATAAAAGATGGCACTTTGTAGCTCCTGACTTACACACTGCTCAGCTGTCTAAATAAATGTGCTTCCACCAGTTTATTTACTGCCTCTGGCATTATCTCCATGTCCTTCTCTTTTTTTGTCACACTGGCATGTTCATTTGAAAAGCCAACATGTCCATAAGTATATAATTATAAAAAAATATTATGAGCGATTTGATGGAAGTAGTTAAAAACCTAGAGGAAATGGATATTTTCCAGAAAAATATGAGTGAATTAAATTGATCTATATTACTAAATGTCATAGAATTGTACACTTAAAAAAATGACACATTACTAAAAGTAATTGAATTTTGTGACATGTAAATTATACCTCAATAAAGCTGTTTTTAAAAAGTTTGTAAAAGAAATTGGTCTACAAAAAAGGACAAAACTTGAACAGACTAGTTATCACAGAAGACATTGTAAAAATGATTGAAGATCTATCATTTTTTAAGAACCAGAACTAAAGAGTTTCACAGCTGAGTTCTGTCTCACCTTTAAGAAACAGATAATTCCTTTATAATTCAAAATATTACAGACTCTAATAAAAAAGTTGGAAAGTGCCCCAATTCATTTTATGATTCTAACAAAACCTTAATACCAAGACCTGATAAAAACGGTATAAAAATAGAAAACTATAGCCTGATCTCATTTAGAAATTTAAATGCAAAATTTTAAATCGAGTATTAGCAAAGAGAATCAATCAGTGTATCGAAATAACTGGTCTATGACCAAGTAAAGTTTACTTCAGAAATGAAAAGATAATTCAGAATCAAGAAGTCTTTCAACATAATTCATGATATCACCTAATTAAAGGAGAAAAATTACATGATCATATCATTAGATGCTGGAAAGCATTTTTTGTTTTGTTTTGTTTTTCTGAAATAGTTGCACTCATCAGATGTGGTCCTTTGGGGCTCAGGAAGTCATCACCCCTGGGTATGAGCCACTCTGCCTGTCAGGTAATGTTAACCTGGGTAGGTTGGAAGGTTTCATCTCAGTCTGTCAGATCTTATGGCTTCAGGAGGTGGGGCATTTTTTTTAAAAGCTAAATTAAAAACTAACAATTTTTTTCTCATGGTGAAGTGAGAAGTCCTGTTTTCTAAAGCCAGGTTCTCCTTCTACCCAAGAGGTTAAGTCTAAAATGAGAGACTGGAGTGGACAGCTCAGAAAAGCATAGAGGGCAGCCACTGTCTCTTGGATTTGCTCACCATTTCTGGGTGAAAGCAGCGAGCATGGAGAGACAAAGTCATCACTGCCCTAAATCCCCAGTCCTGTCGGGCCTCCACTCCAAAACCACTGGGGCAGCTGGCCATGCGAGAGCCTAAAGGTCAAGCACATACCACTGACCTCAGAGAAGTGAGTTCTCACATCACTAAATATGGCGTGTTCTCCTGCTTTGCCTGATTACACCAAAAAGTGCACTGGGAGCATTATTTAAGGCTTCAATGTTCCACCTACATTCCTACAACATAAAATCAATATCTTGGCACTGCCTTTGTTTGCCTGGATTATGTTTAACTACTGAGTGGCTTTTAAGACACCAGTCAGGTTTAAAATCTTGTGTGTTACATAAACAAGTGTGTGAACATGAAAAATACTAATGCCTCTTTGTTTTCTTTCCTTCTAGGTTGTCAGGACAAGAAATATGAAACAGCTTATTTGGAGTATGCGTCTATCTGGATATACAGATACACAATTTATAATCTTGGTAACAGAAATGTTTTCCCCTTGATCTAAAAGACTCTTGACAATGGTACTTTTAGACAACACTGAAAGAATAATTTATTCAATAAATAGCATGGACTGGCTTTCCATTTGGTGGAAAATATTAGACCCCAAGATAAACACATATAAATTTCCAGATGGATTAACTTTTTAAACACAAAAACTACAGGCCTTTGACAAATATTAGAAAATTCTTGGAAAATTTTTAATAAAGTCATGAAGGAAAGGATTAACATATTTGACAATGTAAAAATCTGTGAATAGCAAAAAATAACTCAAATAAAGTTAACTTTACCTAACCTTTATTTAATACTTACTATGTGATAGCAACTAAGCCAAGTCTTCACATATATTGACTCCTTTCTTCCCAAAAGAAAGATAATTGTAAGATAACTGTAAGACAGCTGACTGTATTAGAGTTCTCCAAAAAGACAAAACCAATACAGTCCACGTGCACACCCTATTGTATATAATATATACAATATATCGTATATAATATATATACATGTATATAATAAAGGGATTGTTATTAGCAATTGGCTCAAGTGATTATGCAACCTGACAACCCAAGAGAGCCGATATACAGTTCCAGTCCTAGTCTGAAGGCCTGAGAACCAGTAGAGTCAAGGATAGAAATTGCCATCCAAAGGCCAGTGGGCTTGAGATGCGAGAAGAGCTGCTGTCTCAGCCCAGGTCTAAGGACCAGCAAAGACCAACATCCCAGCTCAGCAGTAAGGCAGGGAGGTCCTCTCTTACTCAACCTTTTTTTCTAGTTAAGTTTTCAATGAATTAGATGGACCCATCCACAGTAGGAAGGGCAATCAGCTTCACTCAGTCTATCCATTCAAATGTTAATTTCACCCAGAAATACTCTCACCAATACTCCCAGAATATCTGACCAAATGTCTGGGCCCTCTGAGGCCCAGTCAAGTTGACACACACAAAACTAACCATCATGCAGATACTGTCCCCTTATAGCATGTGAGGATACTAAAACTTAAATTGTTTCACCAGAATCCCACAGCTAAGATGGTAGAGTCAAACCTTGTTGCCCGCTCTATCTGAAATCAAAAGGGAATCAAGAAACTGCGGGAAATGTTTGCAAAACACAAGACAAAATTGCAAGAGCAATAACAAAGTCTTTTATAAATCACTAAAAATAATAAGTACCTCTGTAAGGGCCTATTTAGCCAGAGCGGCTCCATCTTGGTTGAACAGCCATTTTGTTGTTTATGCAGTAAAACTTAAACTGACCCTACCCCCGCCCCCCCCCGCCCCCGCCCCAGGGGACTTACTTAAAAGCAAGTCTGGGAAACTAGTAAAGTATGGTCGACCAGTCCCAGGTAACAGAGCCCAAATACGAGGGTAGGTCAGGCCAGGTGGAGACATCCAATCAATGGAGCACGCATACTGTCTCCCTAGCTACCAAGGAGTGTGGGCCCTGCCTGTTGGGTGCCTTTTGGGCACCAATTCTGACCAAGGTGATAGGCTAGTTCAAATACCTACTATAGGGTAAACTGTAATTCAATTGGCCACCCATGTGTGACCTAGCATGACTATACAACTTTCTCTGTGTATTACAATCTCATTGGCCACCTGTGTGTGGCCAGGCTCAACTACATGGCCTTTGCCCTTTAAAAGTTAGTCTGTAAGGCTGGGAGGGCCTTACAGAGAGGGCCCTGTAAGAGATGGCCCCGACCGTCAGTTTGTTTGATTCTTGATGCTTGGCTCGAAATAAAGCTTTGCTTGACCTTCGCTTTGTATCAGTCTCGCACCTTTGATCACGGACTTATCACCTGTATATTAGAACTGGCAAACAAAGCAAAACATATAGACAAAAACAGATGGCAGAGGAAATGACTATTAAAAATAAATATGCTCAATCTCATTAATGATAAAAGAAATGCAAATTAAAACAATGAGGCATCATTACAGTTACCATATCCGTATCTGATGCTACGTCAGATTTGAAGATTATATAGAAATCATACCAAGTGTGAACTCTTCCTCTCATGTCGGGTGCTTTAGAATTATTTTTGTACCAAAGTATTCCCCTCAGGCAAAGCTTTAGAATGCTATGACTTCTATTCAAACGTCCCCCTCCCCCTGCATCTGTTTATTATTGCCTATTAAAGGCCCTCAATCTCTTATCTACGATTCTAAAATAAATTTTAAAAAACTATAAACAGTTTTATCAGTAATCCCTTAGTAGCAAAACTAACTGATTGGAGCTCAGTTAATGGGAAAACCTGACTTGAACTGCCATGATACTATAAAAGATTCTATTTATCACAGGTAAACATTGATGTTTGACTGTAGAAATAATTATGCCCTTGATTATGAGGTATTGCCCCTTCCTCAAGGATTTTTTAAGTAATAAGTACATAAAATAAATTACCATTTAAAATGGAAAATTCTCAATTCCTAAACATAATGGACTTCATAGGTTTCAGAAAAGAATAGTGAGTCTTTATTTTAGTTTTATATAAAAAGATGCCTTTTAAAAATTTTACTCTAAGGGGCGCCTGGGTGGCTCAGTTGGTTAAGTATCTGATTTTGGCTCAGGTCATGATTTCAGGGTCCTGGGATAGAGTCCTGTGTCAGGCTCCATGTTCAGCAGTGTGTCTGCTTCTCCCTTTCCCTCTCCCTCCCCACTGCTTTCTCTCTCTTTCTCTCTCTCTCAAATAAATAAAATCTTTAAAAAAAAAGTTTTACTCTTAATATTTAGCTTCACAACATATTTAATCAAACTTCAACCTGTTAAGGAAATCGACCAAAAGTCCTACTGTTAATATCATAGTTAACCTTAAAATCAGAGAGAATTCAAGAATATGTATTCTCACCATTTGTTCAACATTGTACTGGAGGATTCTCCTCTGTTCAATCCTTGACATGATTATGGTCATGCAGGACTTGATCCCTGGACCCTGGGATCCTAACCCACTGAGCCACTCAGGCACCCAATGCAATTTCAATCTAAATTTGAGCACCTTCATTTCAGCCTTCTTAGAGACTTTGAACTGGAAGGGTCCAGCTGAGCCACATCCAGACTCTTGGCTCACAAAAACTGTAAGATAATAGATGTTATTTTGTTAAGCCATTTAAGTCTGGGTCCAATTTGTTATGGAGCAGTAGTCACATAATACTAGAACGAAAAAATATTAGTAAAATTCACAATTGAGTTTTTTAAGGTCATAGGATACAAGGTCAATATGGAAAAACTGTTACTACTTCTTCTTCCTCTTTTTTTTTTTTTTTTTTTTTTTTGACAGAGATCGCAAGTAGGCAGAGAGGCAGGCAGAGAGAAAGAGAGAGAGAAGAGAAAGCAGGCTCCCTGCTGAGTAGAGAGCCCGATGCGGGGCTTGATCCCAGGACCCTGGGATCATGACCTGAGCCTAAGGTAGAGGCTTTAACCCACTGAGCCACCCAGGCACCCCAAAACTGTTATTTTTTTTACACTAGCTATAAGCAATTGCAAATTAAAATTTTTTTAAATATGTCACTTACTTTGGCATGAGAAAATCCATTAAACACAAAAGACAAATTTAGAAAATATGTATAGGACTTGTTTGCTAAAAAATATAAAACATTTCTCACAGAAATTAAAGAAGACCTAAAGGAAAGGAAAGATATATTATGTTCATGAGTGGGAAGGCTCAGTATTGATAAGATATTAACTATCCCCAAATTGATCTACAGAGTCAATGCAATTTCTTTCTTTTTTTTTAAGATTTTATTATTTATTGAGAGAGAGAGAAAGAGAGAGCACAAGCAAGGGGAGCGGGGAGGGAGAAGCAGGCTCCCCGCTGAGCAGGAGGGAACCCATGCAGGACTTGGTCCCTGGGCCCTGGGATCATGACCTGAGCCAAAGTCCCATGCAGGACTTGATCCCTGGACCCTGGGATCCTAACCCACTGAGCCACTCAGGCACCCAATGCAATTTCAATCTAAATTTGAGCAGGCAATTTTCTAGAGACTGACAACTTGTTCCAAAATTTATATGGAAATTCAAAGGACCTAAAAGAGCCAAAACAATTTTGAAAAAAGAAGGTAAAAGTTGAGGATTTACACTACCTAATTTCAAACTTATTATAAAAATACATTAATCAAAATAATGTGGGGAGGTGGATGAGGCATGGGCTAGATGGGTGATGGGTGTTAAGGTGGGCACTTGTGATGAGCACGGGATGTTATATGTAAGTGATAAATCACTAAATTCTACACTTGAGCCAATTTTACCATTTATGTTGGCTAACTAGAATTTAAACTTAAAAAAATAATAAAGTGTCTATCCAGTTAAACAAAAAACAAAATAGTGTGGCATTTTCACAAGGAAGGTTATATATCTCAATAGAACTGCATAGAGTCCATAGAGAAACCTAGATATATGAGATAAGCTAATTTTCAACAAAGACATCAATGTGGAAAAGGCAAAAACACAAAACTGGAATAACTGGATACCTATATGAAAAAAAAATTATGAACCTGAATCCTAATTTCAAACCATATACGATACACATCTGATAAAGAAATACATTCCAGGGAGGAGTCAAGATGGCGGAGAAGTAGCAGCTGAGACGACATCAGGTAGCAGGAGATCAGCTAGATAGCTTATCAAACCATTGCAAACACCTACAAATCCAATGGGCGATTAAAGAGAAAAAGAACAGCAATTCTAGAAACAGAAAATCGACCACCTTCTGAAAGGTAGGACCGGCAGAGAAGTGAATCAAAAGTGACGGGAGGATAGACCGCGGGGGAGGGGCCGGCTCCCGGCAAGTGGCGGAGCAACGGAGCACTAAATCGGGACTTTTAAAAGTCTGCTCCACGGAGGGACATCGCTCCAGAGGCTAAACCGGGGTGAAGCCCATGCAGGGTCAGCGTGGCCCCAGGTCCCGCAGGGTCACAGAAGGATCGGGGGTGTCTGAGTGTCGCAGAGCTTGCAGGCATTAGAGCGGGGAAGCCGGCTACAGAGACAGAGCAGAGGAGTGAGCTCTCAGCTCGGGGTTACCTTGAACCAGTCGCAGGCTGGGTGAGCTCGGAGCACGGCTGGAGGCCAGGGAGACGGGAGTGGCTGGAGCTTGTCTCTGAGGGCGCACTGAGGAGTGGGGCCCTGAGCTCTCAGCTCCTCCGGGCCGGAGACTAGGAGGCCGCCATTTTCATTCCCATCCTCCGGACTCTACGGAAAGCGTTCAGGGAACAAAAGCTCCCAAAAGCGAAACCGAGCAGATTACTCAGCCTGGCCCCTGGTAAGGGCGGTGCAGCTCTGCCTCGGGCAAAGACACTTGAGAATCACTACAACAGGCCCCTCCCCCAGAAGATCAACAGGAAATCCAGCCAAGACCAAGTTCACTTACCAAGGAGAGCAGCAGAATTCCAGAGGAGAAAGCAAAGCACAGAATTCATGGCTTTCTCCCCATGATTCTTTAGTTTTGCAGTTAATTTAATTTTTTCTTTAATTTTTTTTACTTCTGCTAAATTTTTTTTTTAACTTTTATCCTTTTCTTTTTTAACATTTTTTAACTAATTTATCTTAACAATACCTTTCCAAAAAAATAATCTTTTTTGAACTTTCATTATTATAGTCATATTTTATCCTTCATAGTATTTAACTTTATTTTTTGTATACACATAGGGTTTTTTTTTTCTTCTAAAAAATTTGTGGTATAACTTCCTCTAGTAGATCAAAATATACCCTAAATCTAGCTCCGGGCTTGATCTAGTCTACAGCCTGAACAAATACTCTCCACTTTCTTTTTCTTTATTCTCCTAACCAACTTACTTTATCAACTCCTTTTTTTAGAAATTAAAAAAAATTTTTTTTATCTTTATAGGCATATTCCATCCCTCCATTGTGTTTACCCTTATGTATGTTTTTCATTCTTTAAAATTTTGGGAGGTAGTTTCTTCTAAGAGACCAAAATACCCCAAATTAAGTGGGTGACCCTGTTCTAGTCACCAGTCTAATATATATATATTTTTTTCTTTTTTATATTTTTTCTTTGTTTTCTTTAAAAAAAATTTTTTTTTCTGAACTTCTTTTTATCCCCTTTCTCCCCCCACTTGATGATTTGGGGTCTCTTCTGATTTGGTTAAAGTGCATTTTCCTGGGGTCTTTGCCACCCTTTTAGTATTTTATTTGCTCCTTCATATACTCTTATCTGGAAAAAAATGACAAGGTGGAAAAACTCACCACAAAAAAAAGAACAAGAGGCAGTACCAAAGGCTAGGGACCTAATCAATACAGACATTGGGAATATGTCAGATCTAGAGTTCAGAATGACGATTCTCAAGGTTCTAGCCAGGCTCGAAACAGGCGTGGAAGATATTAGAGAAACCCTCTCTGGAGATATAAAAGCCCTTTCTGGAGAAATAAAATAACTAAAGTCTAACCAAGTTGAAATAAAAAAGCTATTAATGAGGTGCAATAAAAAAATGGAGGCTCTTACTGCTAGGATAAATGAGGCAGAAGAAAAAATTAGTGATATAGAAGACCAAATGACAGAGAATAAAGAACCTGAGCAAAAGAGGGACAAACAGCTACTGGACCACGAGGGGAGAATTCAAGTGATAAGTGACACCATAAGATGAAACAACATTAGAATAATTGGGATTCCAGAAGAAGAAGAAAGAGAGAGGGGAGCAAAAGGTATATTGGAAAGAATTATTGTGGAGAATTTCCCTAATATGGCAAAGGGAACAAGCATCAAAATCCAGGAGGTGCAGAGAACCCCCTCACAATCAACAAGAATAGGTCCACACCCTGTCACCTAATTTACAAGTCTTAGCGACAAAGAGAAAATCCTGAAAGAACCCCGGGAAAAGAAGTCTGTAACATACAATGGTAAAAATATTAGATTGGCAGCAGTCTTATCCACAGAGACCTGGCAGGCCAGAAAGAACGGGCATGATATATTCAGAGCACTGAACGAGAAAAACATGCAGCCAAGAATACTATATCCAGCTAGGCTATCATTGAAAATAGAAGGAGAGATAAAAAGCTTCCAGGACAAACAAAAACTGAAAGAATTTGCAAACACCAAACCAGCTCTACAGGAAATATTGAAA